>OOFC01023937.1:3702-26575 GCA_900323345.1 Pseudochromis fuscus | reverse complement strand
TGGCAGGACAGGTCATGAGCTGAGCCGATGAGATCATGGAGCGTGCGCAGAGGTCGGGCGGTTTACGGCCGGGGACTTCACAGTGATGGAGAGGTGGCTGCCCGGTAAGTACACACCTGGATTTTTATGGCATTATCTGGCAACATTTTATTTATTTATTTATTGTTTAAATAAAATGAAACTGTGTGCTTTCAGTTTGAGAGGAAGATTAATTATTATGTAAGGTACTAGCTCGAACTCATGTAGCCGTGTGCATATGAGCAAGAAAACTAATCCTTCATGCCGTGGTTGTAGTAGAATTATTCGGGCGTCCGTGGCCGTCCAGGCTGCATAAATCACATGCACAGTGACCGTTTTACTCGTGGCACTCAGAAAATACTGCACTGTGTACTTAATAGTTAGGTTGGCAGTATGTTGAGCTTCATGAGAGGCACTCGTACGGATAATATAATGTCATGCAAATTACGGAGTTGTACCGCTGCAGTCTGGGTGGTGACATGACTTTTTTTCCTCCTCGCAGCAACAGCTGGCTGACAACTCAGAAGTAACTGCAGACGCCTGGGGACCGATATGAAGTAAGGCGTTTCCTGCTTGCTGTTGTATTTTTTGCATATTTAATCCGTCCTTTTTGTCCCTGTTTTTTTTTTTCTTCAATTACAGGAGCGTACAGCTGCGTAAACTTGTGTCAACTGACAGTGACTTGTGATACCTCCATGTTAATGCGGATAATACCTGTAGACAAAGCTTCAACAGTACCAGGACAACATGTTTGCGATTCTTGTTTGGCTTTAATTTTTAGACGCTGTAATGTTTGTTATTTTATTCCTAATAATGATGACTGTATTTCTACATTGTTTAACTGTGCGTACCAAAAACATGTAGACAGAAGTGGTGGTTTCATTGCTGTCGTAAAAGGTTCAAGTCATTGTCTCAAACAATAATGGATAAGGGATTGACAGCTATGTTATGACTGACAAGCAGACTTAACCAATCTCTCAGTTGCATCCTGTGCACTGACTCCCAGCACCCAATCCTCTTGGATTAGAGGAGGGATTATGATTTGGATTTGCCTCTGCTTTGCAGACAGTCCCCAATATCTGGTCCATTATAGACTGGATCGCACTGACTTTGATTCTGTAAGCCTATTTAAAAAAAAAAAAAAAAAAAATTAAATGAGTGATTTATTAATGTATAGCTTTATTTCCATATCCGAGACAACAGATGACCATATGACATAGACACATAGTATTACACAGGTTGGTTTTACATGTGGGCACCATGTTAACTGCCCATGCTGTACCAAGTAGGATTTAGCCTAAATTTCAAGTGCCTATTTTTGTTCTCTATTTTTAGTCAAAGCCTAAGGTACCACTGTGTCTACAGCCTAGCAAAGTTTGACGATAAATTTGCAAGTGTCCCCTAAGGGGGTGGTAGATAATAAAGACTGGACTTCCAATTCCCTGTGCAGTCTGCCAAGGCTGTAGCAAATTACATAATTTAGGTTTTTCATCAGACCTGAGCAGGTTTCAGAATCCATGCAGTAGTTTTAGTGCTGTCCGTGGTGCTGAAGGGGTCATACTGGTCCAGCTCCTTTTTTTTTTTCTCAAAATCTTCTGTGGTGAGTGAGGCTATGTTGCACTGCTAATTATTTGAGACATGGTGGTTAGATACATTGTTTTTCTGTCCATCCCGTCACTCTCACAACCTCAAACAGGGAAGAGGGAGGATTATCATGTACTGAAGTAATTGTAAGTTGAGCTGTCCACTAGATCAGAGGTTCCTAACCCTGCTGCTCTTGAGGACCCACAGTCCTATTGCTTATTTTCCAGCTTTTGATTGACTGAACACTCCTTAGAAACACAGAGAGAGGGTAGGAAACAGTAAGAGTGGCTGCAGATATAGTTGTGATGTACTAGACATCTGACTTTAACTGGCTTACTCAGTACAAGAAATGATAGTACTGACTATTTAAGTAGTCATGTAAAGTCTTAACTGTTTGGTTTTCAATAACCATGAAGCATGTTAATTGATGGCATTATTGTTGGACTGGTGTCTTGTTGATCAGATGGTTTCTAATTTAAATAATTTATCATATTTCACTAAGGTTTGGTTCTTGAACAGCTACTTGTGTGTATGCTTTAGTAAACATTTGAGAAATGTGCATATTTTATTTGGATAAAAAGGGGTTTGGAGGAAAAACAAGCTGTTCAAAGCAAGATGTCAAGACAAAAGGAAAAGTATTAACTGTGTACATTTTTTAAATTCAGTTTTGAATTCTAGTTGTTTATGTGTTATGATTTGTTGAAATGTTTCTTTTACTCTTTACTTGTCTAGAATCCACGATGTCCGGCACTGTGTCTGGGTGCCCTGTAGCCAACAGTTGCTGCCATTTTCTTCTAATAGGACTAAATAAGACTCCGCCCCAAGCCCTAAACAGTCAGGGATGGACAGGTGAAAACTGAGAGGCCAGGAGGTGGCCTTTATCTAGTTTGTTATTCATTCTGGATCCATAAAGGGACATGAACACTTTTCCAGTTCTAACAGTTTCATTTTACTTTTCACATTTTGCCATATAAAAATGCCTTTAAATATTAGAGCCAAGCCCTCGCAGAACAAGCTATCTGCTCCCTCAAAGAGCAGTGCGCACTCTGACGGCGCCACATCTCATTCACGCTTCTCAAGGTCCCCTAAGCAGGGGAAAGGCAAACAGGCTGTAAGCTCAGCTCCAGGGTCTCGCTCTGGGCTAGAACCCGGCTCTGTGTCAGGTGGGGCACCGGCACCAGCATCGAAAGTGGCTGGGGGTCATGGGTCAGCATCAAAGCCAGGTTCAAAAACCAAAGCTGGCACCGCAGCAGACAAAGGCTCAACCCGTGGTTCAGCGACAGCTCCAGGAGGTAAAACCCTGTCAATGGAGAACATCCAGTCTTTGAGTGCTGCCTACGCCACATCCGGCACCATGTATCCCAGTGAGTCCCTGGAACCCTCCGGTGGGTACCCCAAAGGCACCATGACACTGGGCAGGAGTACCAGCCGCTCCTCGTACACTGGCAGGACAACGGCGATGGGGAGCAGCCCAAACATCACCTCTTCTGCGATGCATCACTCGTCAGACCCCTGCGGAGACCATACCTCTGGAGGGACTTCCAGTTTGCGATGGCAGTCTGGGAGACATACGCAGACCCTTGATTCGGCTGGACGGGGAGAGGCTCCCACACTGGATCTCCAGTCTCAGCTTAGGGAGCTGCAGAGAGAGAACGACAGCCTGCGGAGGGAACTGGATGGAGGACGCAATGGCAGGACAGGCCCCGGCATGAACAACGTCAACTTCTGGAGCCCAGACGTAAAGAGAGAGAAGGGGGTTAGACGGGAGGAGGGAGGGAGGAGCGCCGTTGTAAAAGACCAGTACAGGATGAACCAAGAGGATTTGCAGGTGAGAAAACTGACAAATTGAAATTTTGTCCATGTCCGAGTGAGCCTGTCTACCACCCCAAAGTCTGTATTAGAATTGAAGGTTTTTTAAAAATTATGGCAATTTCATTTTAAAACGAACCTCTTTTTATGTTGACCCACCCGTCTCCTCCGCACGTCATACCTCTCTCAGATCATACCTTTTGTTCCTTTCTTCAAGGTTACATAGCAAGACTTCTGTGCAGTTCATTTGTAAAGATGTTTGCCAGGCTCCACGTGTTTCCATGGTAACGTGCACTAGTGGCATCCTTTCAAAGTGTTAGCCAGATTCTAAAAAAACTCGCAGCTACTCCTGAAGGGATAGTGACCGGTCTGTCCTGTAGCACCTCTCCCTGGAGTCTGGCCTACTCAGTCCATCTGTCTGCCTCGCTACATAGATACTGTATAGAGACTGTATAGTATCTCTGTCTTCCCTTTTGTTTTGAACTCATCAGCCTTATGTTTGTTTTTTTTGTGGAGCATTTTACATCCTGTCTATGTCCATTTCTCTAGACTCAGATACCTGGAAGTCTCCCTCTGAGAGTCTTTCACACTACGCAGCAGCTTGCGTAGTTTCTGTGAAATGTCTCCGTTGCCCTTTTACACAACAACTATAGTTGTATCTGCGCTTTCTCGACGTAACCAAGGAGCCACCTCTGCATTTGTATTTATAGCGTTTTCATCTCACATTGTCATACAGTGTGAGGACACAGTGACACACACACACCCGCACACATACATACACACATTCTCCTTTTAAAACCAAAAAAGATGAAATCAGAAAAGTTTAAAAAGTAAAACAAAATCCATTATGCACTCAGATTATTCTGCATTCTCCTCCATATGTGGCCTGTTGTAAGAATATAAGAAAATGCTGATTAACACATTAAAAAAAACAAAAAACTAAATTGTCCTTGATCACTCACCTGAATTTTAATTCACATAATCTCTCATGTTTTTAGGAAGTGTGAAGACAATGTCATATACACTTATACTTACGGACACACACATTTAATTCAGCTGCAGTTTATTGTGGCTTTGTTGATAATATTTATTACTCATTAATACGTCAACATTTGTGCCTCTTAGCCTTAACATTTACTGTATCTCACAATCTTTGTGAGCTAAATCATGTTAAATAAAAAAAGCAGTTTCTTTGAATGGCTTGTTTTTTCTAAATCACAAAAGTCATATATCATAGAGAAGATATTAGTCTTATCTGCTGTCGCATTGCTCTCTTTTATCACACCTCTCCTCTATCTCTCCTTTTAGATAATCACATTCCTGCTTTTTTTCCCTCCTTTCCTTTGGACTGTTTTTTTGGAAAGACTCTGAGTTCAGTGTGACAGGAGAACTTTGTAATTAGCATAAGGAAAGTCACCTTTTCTCTCAGCTGCAGTGACCAGTGTTGTCCCCAGACCATCTGTTTGTTAGTGTATGTGTGTGTGTTCCTTATGTGTGTGTGTGCGCACACTTGTACATATGTATTTGTGTCTACAGTCTTGGTTGAGTATGTGTTTGTGCGGAGGATTGTCCTCCCACTCTAACTTGATATTCACTGCTGGTTGCTGCATTGATTATCTGTGTTCACCCTCGCCTCCCTCCTACATCTCAACTCCGTGTCCTTGGCGCTCCCCACCTTCTGGACTCGAGCAGAGGAGTTAGAATACTTGAGGAAAAATTAGTAATAGCTTCGCACCGATGGAAAAAATAGTAATTGAACTTCCGTTGTGTGTGTGTGGCAATGAGTCTTTGATATTCTCTGTGTTCAGTGGGATGTTGCGTATCTGTGTGACTGTATTATTTCCTTCTGTGTGGTTTCCTTCAGCCTTTTCTTCTCTTGCACAATTAATTATCAGTAATGCTGTGTGTCCATTGTTTCAAGCACATAATTTTCCATTTTTCATTTACCATATTTGAGATGAATCAGTTGTTCAAGTGGTAAATGTATTGACAGATAAGTCATTGCATCCGTAAGCTTGTTTAGTTTTTAGTTATGCATTGATGAGACTTTGTACAAACATTGTTTAAACTCTGAAGTTTTTCCAATCTTTTAAAATGTCTCATCAGAAAAACTGCATCAAATCTGATGCTTAAAAATCCAAGTACAGTGTAATTAATTACTTACTTGCTGTGCCAACTAAGCTTACCCTATAAGTCTCCCTGTCTGTATGTAAACTTCGATAAAGTTACACAAAAAAATGCTGAAGTACAAAGTTAAAGGTAAAGAAGTTTGTTGTTGATTGTAAAGGCTGATAAATCCAATGAAAAAAGCAAAAAGTGGTGTAACATCCTATCAAATTTGTTACCGATGTTGTGTTTACTTATTGATTTTAATCACACACAAAAAAATAGACAAGCTCCCCTTGTATTGTGTCGTCTAAGGTCTACACCCAGCCAAATTAAGATAGTTTGGAAACTTAAAGAATTGAAATGAAGTCAAAAGAAGCTTGGTAAATACTGTGTATTCCTACATTTATGTGTAGGAGTAAAATTCAAAGCCTTTCTACTTATCTGTAACTTCAGTTGAATATTTTATTCATAGTACTTTGATAACTACGGGCCTTGATTTGAGATTTGAGATGTTATCATATGCAAATGTGTTGTCATGTGTTAGACATCACACTTTATATGACTTTGATGTAAAAAACCTCAAGTTACTTTTTCCTACATTTACCATGTGTAATGCAGGGTTTCTCAACTGTGGTCCTCAGGACCAGTTATCCTCCATGTTTTAGGTGTGATCAGGTGTGTTGGAACAGGGACACGTCTAAAACATGCAGGATAGGGGGTCCTGAGGACCGGAGATGAGAAACCCTGGTCTAATGTGTTCTCCCCCGTTTTTCAATAAAAAATGTCGTCCCCTTGTGGCCACAGTGTGTAACTGTGATCCAACAGCTTTACAGCCTAACATGACTGAAGTATTCTACATAATGGTTTATTATCTAGACGTTTTTTTCCCTTTCTGCTTCCTATTTTGGCTTCATGTATGTTTGTGTGTTTTTTACATCACATGTCTCTGCTGCAGCCTGGGGATATCAGGAGAAACAAGGTCTGTTTTTAATATATGTGTGTGTTGTTATTTTTGTTTTGTATATTTGTAATTATTCTGTTTCTTTGCTCTTTGAATTAATATAAATGTTGTCTTTGTAGCAGCTTCCACTAACAGTTCAGGAGCTTCAGGAGGAGCTGAGGGCACACAGGGAAATGAACAGTCGGTTGCAGCAGCAGCGGCAGCAGGGGAACTGTGGCTCCTATCGAGAACTCCATATGGACCAGGACCTCAGAGGGGGGCTCAGCCCTGGCCACAGCCCCAGACAAAGCCCCAGCAACCTTCACAGTCCTGGGCCAAGGAACAGCCCCAGAGCCAGCCCATCCAACACCTACAATCCACGAAAACAGGAAGCTGACATCATCATTCACAGCCCGGGGTACGGCTGTAACACCGCAGTAGCTACGCAGAGAATCAGCCCAGCCAACACCCTTCAGCCTGGGCCGAGGAACAGTCCAAATCAGCCCCTGTACACTCCTAACCAAGGCTCGGTATTAGTAACCAGCTCCAGCTCTCTCCGGCCCTGCAGCCCCTGTCAGGTGCCTGGGTGTGACGGCTTTTCTTCACCTCCTCCATTGGACACATCAGAGGAGAACTTCTTCCAACTGCAGTCGGAGCATGAGCGGCAGGCCAAGGAGCTGACCCTGCTGAGGAAGACCATGGAGGAGATGGAGATGAGAATTGACTCTCAGAAGCAGACGCTGGGTGCCCGCGATGAGAGCATCCAGAGGCTTTTGGAGATGCTTCAGGGCCAAGGTCAGGGACACTGGGGAGGACGGGGACAGCGGACAGGCATCATAACCACGGCAGCACAGGAAGCCGAAGCTCAGCTGGAGAACATGCACATGAGAGAGGTGTGTTATTATCCTCACATTTCTGAATGCTCTGAAAGTTGAACATCAAAATGATTGAGAAATAGAGTAAAAATGATATTGACAGTAGGCGTGGCTGTTACTGCCATGTAAGGTCATTGATGTTTGTTGATAATTATGGTGCATAATTACATTTTCAAGTAGTTGCTGAATTAATATCTCTTTGGAGATGAATTTGGAAATCTGTGGGTACCAGATAAAAATAATTTGGTAACTTTAACTTGAACCATTTATAGAGTAATGGTTAGTTAAAGACATCAAGACAGACTAAAACAGATTTTGTGTTTTGTGATGGTTAACATAATCTTTTTGCAGTTTTTCTCTGCCATATTATTATTCGGATCCATATCTGATATAATTACGTTGTGTGATAAAATGATTAACATTAACATTTGGCTGAGTGTGTATGTCTGGACTGTATGTGTGTGTGTACCTGTGAGTTTGTCTGTATGGTGCACAGTGTGGGAGCAGAAAGCAGCTCAGCAGGTCTTATCAATGGGCCAGATTAACATACGGAGAGCTCTAAGCCTGTGTTCAGCCATGCAGTTTTACAATCTGACTCTGTGTGTGTGTGTGTGTGTGTGTGAATATGCACATGCTCATATGGCAGTTGCTCATATGCTGGTTGTTGGTGCATCATGCCTTGCATTTGGCATTTACCGTTGACTCCGCAGCAGATGGCATATGGTGAGTTTGTACAGTGAAATAAGTAAATTAGGTGGAAATTTATTACAGCCATTAAAAATATTCATACTTCACTCTTTCCTGAGTTTTATTCAAAAGTCCCAGCCCAGCAGTGAGTCCTGATTTAGCACAGGTGTATCTGTATCCTCTGTCAGGAGGGCTCGCAGCAGGCTGCTCTGTTCTCCTCACTCCTGCCTTATCTATTTTTAACTCCTAAATCTTCTTAGCCTTTAATTTCTCTACCTCTCTATCTGCGTGTGTGTATGTGTGTGTGTGCCTTCAATGTCTGTGCTTGCCCCCGATATTGTTTGTGCCATAATGTTCTTGTTTTTCTGTCTTTGTGCTGGTTGTCTGCCTCTCTGTGTGTCTGCCGTGGACAGTCACAGTAATTGCGTGTGTGTTTGTGTGTCTGTGTATGTGAGCATGCGTACACATCTGGAGCCTATCGGCTTAGTGTGTCAAGCGAGAACACTCCCTCTCTGGGCTGCTGGTGGCTGACGGGAAATCCACCCATGCCGGGTGTTTGGTCACCGTGGTGATTTCGC
Source organism: Pseudochromis fuscus (assembly GCA_900323345.1). Classification (NCBI taxonomy): domain Eukaryota; kingdom Metazoa; phylum Chordata; class Actinopteri; family Pseudochromidae; genus Pseudochromis; species Pseudochromis fuscus. The sequence goes on along the minus strand of OOFC01023937.1, from coordinate 17,975 downwards.
TAAAGGGGCGTGTGTGTGTGTGTGTTTGAGCCCATGCTAATGCAGCCACTGCTGTATATGTGTGTGTGTTTGTGTGTAACCTATGGGACCTAACCATGCTGTGTGTGTAAGAGGTGAGTACCTGTTCACACACACTGTGTGATGTGCTATTTTTAACTGCTTGACAGCTTAACACTGTGTACACTATGGAGGAGAGTCTGAGAGATGTGTCAGGGAGATGGGAGAAAAGTTCTGTTTTTCTAAACTAGAAAAACAAGCTGTGTTTGTCTGAATATTAATGTATGATTAATGAGTGAAAACACTCTGACCTCCCTGATTGAAAAGAGAGCTGATTGTTGTTCTTTCATTTTTTCCCCCCTACTTTCCTTCTGGTCTCTATAGGAAACTGGTCAACGTAGCTCCTGGTAGCAGAGCTAGTATTAGTTAAATTGTAGTGAAAAAAAGACCAGAAACAGTTAAATCTCAAGTAATTATTTGTAAGATTTAAACAGTTTTTCAAAAGTAACATTATAGGTTTTTTTTATTTCAGTTTGAACTGCATTTATGCATGAAAACACAAGTTGTTTTATTAACAATGTGTTGAAGAATAGTGAGGTTTCCTGATGGATTGATGCTGCCATCACTTTGTGGTTGGTGTGCAATTTGAGTGTTAAACTTTGGTCCGACTGCAGATTAGTTGAAGAATTTCTACGCATGGTAAGAAGCAGTGAAGGCCTTTTGCCTATGTTTATGTGCCATGGAGGTAATTTGGCAGTACGCTAGGACTTGTCATGGTGCAGTCAATCCTGCAATGGTGGTGTAGCTGCTGCCTCTATTAGGGGGCACTGCTCTTTTCTGATTAGCTCTAACGGAAACCACCACGAATGCCTTTCATTACCGCACCCATTACTCTCTACTAAATGGTTGTTTACTTTGAGCTGGGATCATAAATGCCTCCTTTTTTTCATTTTGCCTCTCCTTATATTTGTCCTTCAAACATGGTTGAGGGTTGATCCAGGGGATTTATGAATAGTTTTTTTCTGATGTGAAGAGAAATTATCATCTCAAATTTGCATTTTTATCAACATATCTACATTGGTCTACTCTTATTTCTCTTTAACATTTTTAATGCCCCCCCCTTTCTCTCCCGTTGTACCATTCAGGACTAACATACCACAGCCAGATGTGAAATCCCTAGAACCAGCTGTCTGTGTTAATGTGTGCATGGTGTGCCGATGTGCAGTATGTATGGGTATATATATGGAGCCCGCTCCATCACTCCTTCACCTGCTGATGTATGTTGTCAGGGGATGGTGTCTGTAGTGGTGCTCTCTCGCTTGTGTTTCCTGTTGAATTTTGTCAGCTGTCAACCTATCTTAGCTGCACAGACACCGCTACGTCCACGTCAGCCTGTTCACTTTGCTCTGAGAACAATTACACTTGTCTGGTAAGAATGATGTGGAAGCCATATGAAGTTATTTTACTTCTCCTTTCCAAAGGATTGCTTCTCTACAATCCTTACTGCTAAATTGTTTGCAGTACCAGCAACATCCACAATGTGGCAGTGCTCTATTAGAGTTTAACCACTGTGGCGATTACATGCGCTAACCATCAGCCAAAGTTAGGTGTGATGGGACACACATACACACTCACAGACACACGCTGAGAGGCATAAATCTGGGCCTAATTGACTCTCCCCAGCCGCCAGGTCCCTGTAGACCCAATAATAACAGCCGCACCACTGGTCTGTTCCTGTCCAGCCCTGACCTGTTGCCAGAGGCGTGCGCACACACACACACATGCAGACACTCTCACGGTGAGATTTTTACTTGGAGATGGCATATCTACTTTCATACATATCACACTACAGATGTCATATACAGGCTCTGAAGAGAGTTAGGGCCCCTATTGTATGTGAAGACATCTCACTCAGCATGGGATCACTAAGGCTGAGTGTGTAGCTCTGCTCTGCTGTTAGGACCGTAAGAACAAGCACTCATGGCTCCCTTGTTTTTCTACAACATTACTGGCTTCAGAGCTCCTGCTGCTTTTTATTTTTTGGCAGGTTTCAATCTGCCCCCCCTTCTCTCAAACACTGAGGAAACTTTAGAAATGTAGCTTTTATAAAACTATTCCAATGCCAACAAGTTCATGTCATCAAATCCTTTGTTTTTAGGATAGTTTTCCTGTTTTAGTTTCTCATGCCACCAGGTTTAGCTGCAGGACTCTGATGTCATTTCCTCACCTCATCTGCCTTTGTATGTGTGTCTGTTGATCAACACTTCCCACTCTCTCCTTCTTTTCCCTCTGGGCTGATATGCTATCTGTTGTGACTGGATAGTTAATGAAAGGCCTGGTTTTAGGGCTTTTTAAACCGACAGTCTTGATTGATTTTAGCCTCCTATGCCTCACAAAGCCCTTCTCAACTAATATAAAAAAAAGGCATCTCGCTCTGTTGATCTCCCACAATATTTGGGTGGAAAAGATTATCAGACACCCATCAAATCTTCTCCTCACCGTTTTCCTCAGAGTGCCCGTTTTTCCATTTGTCTTTTCAAACTGCACTTTCAGGTTGATAGGCGGACACATTTTTACATCTGTAGCAGGCACATCCCTCTCTCCTTCAATGGGAGTGTGATTGATACATGAGTGTGTATGTCTAGTTTCTTTGCATGTCGTACTGTGTATGGCATACATGACACCATTGCCTGGAGGCTAGAATTGAACCTTTTGACCGTATCCTTCATTGCAAATGCCGGCACTTATTGCTATAGTGTTACGTTTGATCCTATTCATTCCATATGCTCGGGTCTCTGACACATGTGGAGCAGAGGAGACAGTCTTTGATGACGTGCTCTCTTGCATGACTTAATTTCCCCCGCTGAGAGACACAACAGTTTGGAGAACTGATTTTTGAATTGTTGTTGATAAGGAGATAATAGACACACTTTCTGCGACAGACAGAAGAAGAAAAAAAAGAAATGTGCACAGGCCGTCAAAAAGACACACAGTGACATACCCACACTCAGAGTGACACATTAATACACATATGGTCAGTAGAAGATTAGGACTGTGGCAGCAGTGGGGATGCCAGTCTGTGGGAGGCGTGCTCTGACAGCAGTAATCCTTCCTTATCCACAACTGGCATGGGCAAGAGGATAAGGTCCTTGTCTCCTCTCATTTCTACTCAGTGGCAGAGCTGGGAAGAATGTGGAGAACCTCTGCAACCTGTTTCGTAGCCCTGTACCCATCATCCTGACAACCTCGGACTGTTTTGGATGCATTTTTTCATTCATTTTAACTCTTTGATATTCCACATGTGCTGTAAACCCTCAAATTAAACCTTCATTTACTGAAAGTGCAGGAGGTTTCTACTTGAGATCGTCGTGTATGAAATTCCTACAAATTTCTTTCTTTGACAAGTTTAATTAGTTTCAGTGATTTGCGACTTCAAATGGGATTTGGAGCAGAGCTGGTCAGAACATTTATTTTACTCTATTGTGCTTTTAATATGAAGTCAACACTCATGTGATCCATTTCAAAATAAAAGCCCAATCCTAGCATTTAAGTGGACAAAAAAAAATATGTTTAACTGGGCTTTTATTGTGAAATATTTGCAGGAATACTATGTTTGCCCATCCTGTTTATCCCCCCAGCCTGTGTTTGAGGTCCAGCCTTTATTAGTTCATATTGACCACGACCCCAGCCACTATCTGAGGAGATATGGTATTTTACTTTTTAACCATTGTTTAAACGCAAAACTCCACTGAGCAGTGTTGTCCAGCTTTGTCCACATTGGTTGCCACTTTAGAGCAGCTGTAGCAGGCAACACTCCATTTGCCCACCTACACCTACTGTATGAGATGTGAGATTTGTCTCATTAGTCATAAACAAGTGTGGACATGTAGATTTATTTGTTATGAAACCTGTATGCTGTCTCCTGCTGCTTAATATTATTGTTATTATTATTTGGTTTCCAGTGTACAATCCAACACCAACAGCTCTGCAATGAATCCTCTATGAAGTGGTGTCCTAAAACTGTGATGAGCCTCTGTGGTCCAATAAAGCAAACTCTGGGTGGGGATTGAAACAGCAGTGCTTGGCACCACTGAGGTGCCCCTTGAGCAAGGGCCACTCCCTCATTACCACAACTGAGCTGCCCCCATCTATGCTTCAGCGGATCTGCTCGGTGGCCAGCAGATCAGACTGTGGTTTTGCTGGGCGGCGGCTGGGTGTGAATATGTTTGAGTGCGTGGGCGTAAACAGACCGTCCGTAAAAGAATAACATCGCTCTCAGTGATACTTTACTGGTTGAATTAGTTTACTGTGAATTTAGAATTTCAAAGTATAACACAGCTTTGTACTTATTGTTTGACATCTTTGCAACTACCTCACACACACACACACACACACACACACACACCTCCACAGAAAGGTGATAGCTGACATGACAAGTGGATGCTGAGAAGGTGATGAAGCAACAGATGATTTGGTAGAGCAAAGGGTGAGCGGGCTTTCTACATATAAGAATGTGTGTGTGTGTGTGTGTGTGTGTGTGTGTGAGCTTAAATGTCTGCACACACTTGTAGGCATAGCTGTAGGTCAGAGCTACCATTAATTATTGATAGAAAAAGCTTAGCGCATGTGCTGGCACAAAGTGTTGCTAAGCAAGAGCTTTAGCATGCCAGAGACATCTGCGAGAGAGACAGAGAAAACAAGTGAGAGACACGAAATCGAAAGATTCAGAGTGAAACAGTGATAGAGACAGATTCATATGACCTAAAGCCGAGTCTCTGCTACTTGCTAGCACTCAGAGACAGAAAGGCAGAAAAAGATAGGGCAGAGAAAATAGACAACTGCACCTGCTGTTACCGATGGAGAAAGTCCTCAGGAGAACATCAGACCAGGCGCAAGCTTCAAGCTGATCGAAAAAGTTTTTATTTTATTTTTGCAAAACAAGATTCGTTTTTTTTAAACCGAAGAACAATGTAGTGAAAAGGACGAGGAGAGATACAACTGGGACTGGTGAGACTGAGCAGTGCATGTTTGGCTGTGGGTGTTAGAAAGTGCTAAAGATGATGAGCCGCCAGGCTTATTTTTACCGAGTGCCTCCTCAGGAGCTTCATCGCCGGAACCAGCTCCAGGCTGATCCGGCCAAGACCAGAGCTCTGCAGACTGTTATTGATATGAAGGTAGGACTAACAGTGCATCTCTTATCCTCAACAACAGGCAACAAATGATATGTGTCAGTGTATTACAGCAGGTCTAGAGAACGTGTTTGTTAGTTTCAGATCATCAAGTTAAATCATGGCATGTGGTATGGTAAAACTTTTCCTCTTATATTAACAGCATGTTTTCGGGTTTAGTTTGATGTTTGAACTTTAATTATTGATGAGCTCTTCTGTAATCTGAGCTGTAGCAGAAGATTTGACTTGGCTGTCAATACAGACATAAACATACAGGCATGAACCATCTAAGAAATTTGTCTTCTTATTGTTACCTACCATCTACACGCTGGCCATGCCCAAGTGAAGTCCATTATTGGCCCATGCAGAGTTGAGCACTTATTCAATTTGTTTCAAATGTCACATATGGAAGCTTTCACTCTCATCTCAGCCCTTTGAAGTCCTTAGTGCTGTGAAAAATGCAGTTGACTCCACATGTGTCCGTGCGTACACCCCCCCACCACACACACACACACACACACACACACACACACACACACTTATTTAGTGTTCATTCAGCAAACGCTTGTTCCAAAAGTGGCTCCTTTACAGCAAAACCACAATTATTTTTCACACATACTTTGTGATTTGTCTGCCTATTAACTAACTGCACATGTGCTAACCCGGGATGCTTACAGTGTTGTAAATGCACGCAAGAGGCCAAAGTAAATCTGACTGAATTTATTAGGAATGGGAAAACAAACATAATTGCCAGACAGGTTTGACATATCGCAGGAGAGAGGAATACAGTAACTTCCTCTGGTTATATTGATGATGATGATGATGAGGAAGGACAGTATTTACCTGCATTGCTGCTTCATGAAACTACCTTGGTTTCGAACTAATAACTATCGATACAGCTGAGCTATGAGCATGTAGCGTCCATGACATTGTTTCAGTGCTTTTGCTTCTTCTAAACGGTGTATGTTTCACCTTTGTAATTACAGAACACCAACCCCCCTTTCTGTTTTGATCCTGATGTTATCTGGCAGGTACTGTACTGAGTGCTCACCTCTTGATCTTTCTGTTAACTCAACATAGGCTACAAATACAAAGTATTTGTGTTTCCCTCTTTTCCTATCAGGAATTCCTTCTGGGCTGGAGTGCAGAGCCGTCACATACAGTAGTTTATGTTTCAGTGGTTTTGAGGCCCAGCTTTTATTACATGTATTCCTATTGTACTGGATGTTGTTTTTAATAATAATCCGTGTATTTTTTTTGGTTCTGGTCTGAAGTGTAAACGAAGTCAGAACATAGGTCACGGTACAGAAATGATTGAATAGCATCGTTGAGTTGTGTTGGGAGTGTTCATGTGTGTGTTTGAGTAAGACAAACTTTTTTTTCAGGAATACAGTGAAAGCACACACTCCTGTCTGTATTTGTGTTGTACCTTGATCCATTCCTGCTTTTAGGATTGTATATGCAGCACCGTGTGCTAGGCAGGGCTGATGTCAGAGGATGTAATAGAGGTCAGATGCTTACAAGTTGCCTGTGGTTTGCGCTGATGGCATCATGCAATCTGCTTCCAGTTATTCAATTACCTTTCTCTTCTCTTCCAAGGTTTAGCATTTAACGTACGTCTGAACCCATGCAACTAAACAACCTCAGGACCTGTCCATGACTGACAAACCCTTCCGTTCCCTCATAGATACAGCAGAGGAATATTCAGCCCAGATATTTCCACTGTTTTTCCAGCCAGACATTCCAGTCACACTCAGGGTTGTAGGTTAAAATCTAGATACAGCAGGTCTTTGTGAATATGCTGAAGTGCTGTTTGTGCTTTTTCCAAATACTTTGTGATCCAGGCAGATGTGGTGTAGTGTGTTATTCTGCTAAGCTTTGATCCAAACTCTCATTAATGTCTCAAATGAGCTTCAGTTTTAGATGCAACTCATACAGATGCAGATTTGTCTTCTGAGGCAGGTAGGGAGAGCTGTCTGACAACTGTAAAATAGTCTTTTTAAGATCAGATTTGAACTTCTTCTCTTCCCTCTGTGTGGACTTTGGTGCAAGATCATTTGAATAGAGGTATAGATAGACAGCTAACTGTCTCAAAACACGTGGGATACGTAAGCCCACAGCTTAATATTCTTAGCCAGATCTTTGCTGACTTTTTGCCCGCCTACTGTTGCTGGTGCAGGACACCAAGATCTCTTCCCTGGAGAGGAACATCAGAGACTTAGAGGATGAGGTCCAGATGTTAAAGACCAGCGGCCTGCTGCACCCCGACGAAAGGCATGATGAGCTCAAGCAGGTGGAGGTCTACAAGAGCCATTCTAAATTCATGAAGACTAAGGTAGAATACCTCTGCATGCCACCTGAGACGACACCAGCCTGCATGATCCGAGTGACGCATGTTACCTAATAGTGTGCATGTTTGTTTAGTCATATTTTGGAGCAGAAAGCTTCAGTATAGAGAAAACTTGCATGATGCAGTGTGCTGTGCCTTTTAGCTGCTTTGGCCCTGAGCCTCTCATGTTGCATGGATGCCAAGAACACCTACACTTATAAATGTATTTCACATTTCAGATTGCCAGCAGTGACAGACAGTAAAATGTTTTTCTTTTTTTGTCCTCAAGAAATTGTTGTGTGACTTACTTAACCTTTGCTGTGTGATGAGCAAGCATTATACAACTCTCCGGTCTGTGACGGTTGACTTTTCTGCGCGAGTAAACTCAGAAGTGATCATCTTACAGTGCACTGTGTCAGTTTACTGTCCTGCCTTTAGCTGGCAGGAGGATCTGCCGATACTGGTTTATTCATCGGCACACAAATGTGTATACCACATGCACAGACCGACATGCACACATGAACATATGCACAGAATCCATGTTAAAAATGTAGGTTCAGGTTTCACAGAGTTCTTAGCCAAGTGTCCATGATGGCTGAAGCCAATAAGTTGTGCTCCATGTGAAAATGTTCCTCTTTGGTCATTAATGGTGCTCTTTGTAGGGCCCATTTGTCATTGCATCGGGGAAGTTCCTGATGCAATCATAAAAGAGATGTTTTTATGAATGGGGCTTTGACAGATGAATGTGAGCTTACAACGACAGAGGAAAGAGCTCTCTCCTCACCCATACTGACTCGGGGTGATATACATCACAGTGATGGCCCTGGCTCGCTCTCCCATGTCTCATCTTCCTGTGTACAGTCACACAGAAACACAGAAAGTCACCAGGCACACGGATACGCACAGATTCATTCTACATTCACAGGGTCCTGGTCTTTCAGCAGTGGTGGTGACTGGTGTTGAGGTGGCACTGTGATAAGAGTAACCGGAGAGGTCATCTCCGGTTTCTTCTCTGGACTTTGATCTCCTCAAGCACTAGAAAATCTGAGAACATGAAAAATTGTTACAGTGTAACAAGTGGGTATTAGAGCAGGTAACTTTATTTATTCAGCCCTTTACGAGCACCTTTCAGAAGCCTCAGCTGTGTTGTTGAGCACACATCCAGTGCTGTAGTTTAGTGGCTTGCTTTCTTCTTGTCTCTGTGTCTTTGTAGGAGCAGGCCTTGTCACCATGTGTGTCTTCCATCAGACCAGCTCCCACCTTCCTCCTCCCCACTCAACAGCCTTGGATCACAGAACAAGCAGAAGTACCCCACTCATTAGCCTCTCTCCTCTCTTGTTGTTTCTTTCATTGCCCAACAGTCTTTGACACCTTCGCCTGTCATTTTAATTATAATGATTTTTTTTAATCATTATACAACTGTCTCATTTCATGTTTTTCTCCTTGTCATACTTTTCTCTCACCACTCTCTCTGATCACATGTCTCACAGAGTCCCCTTTTTATTCGTTATTATTCTGTCCCTCCTTCCTACTTCAGGCTCTCTCTGTGATTGGCCAAACTCTCAACCAATCACAGTTTCCCCTTTATCAAGTAAACCTTGCTCACACAATTTAAAAGAAAAAGAAAAAAATCTGTGTCTTGAACCTGCTTTCTGCATTTTTGGTACCACTAGACAGAGGGCAGTCCATAGCGGAGAAACCTCCTTCTGTTAGTGCATTGGATTTCCTGTGTGGTTTTCTGTTCTGTGCTGTATGGCTGTCTTCAAGACAATCTGTCTCCGTCTCCGTGTCGTCTTTCCTGGTGTGTTCACACAGTAATCCTGGGACTAATGAGTGAGGCCTGACAGTGTAGGACCAGGTGATGAGTCAGTGTTATCGTACATTACTCCAAATTTATGCAACATGGCCGACAAATTGAGGTTGTAGTAGATAAATGACACAATTTTTAATTTTTTTTTTTTAAATTAATAACAATATAATTTGAACACATGATTCTGAATCATGTAATTACTGCCATACTATTCATTTTGTCTAGATTGCTCATTCCTATGTGAAAGAACTGGTTTAAGCATGTGTTGCATTCAAAAGAATATATCCTGACAAAGATGCTTACACTGAAAGTTTTACTCAGGAAGAACAAAGTGCGACAAAACAAACAAAAAAAACCCAGAGAAGTTTAGTAATAAACATTTGTGTGTTTTCGCAGCATGTGGTTTGTGCGAATTGACTGAAAAGCCATATCTTTTTCCACTTTTGAAAGTATTATCTTTAAGTACATTGCTTAATTGAATGAGTAAATGTTTTCCTAATAAACCTCTTTGTGTGTGTGTGTGTGTGTGTGTGTGTGTGTGAATGTCAGATAGAGCAGCAGAAGCAGGAGCTGAACAGGAAGGAGTCAGAGATGCAGGCCCTGCAGACCAAACTAGAAACACTGACTAATCAGAACTCCGACTGCAAGCAACACATCGAGGTGTTAAAAGAGTCACTCAGTGCCAAGGAGCAACGCGCCAATACACTGCAGACAGAGGTCAGTATGCACGCATGCATGCACTCACACACACGCACAGACACGCAAAATCTGCTCATGTACAAATACACCCACACATATGCAAACAGTCATTGTGATGCAGTGAGCCACACCAGCTTCCTGGAAAACATTTTTAAAGATGTACACACCCTCAGATGGATGAAGCTGTCTGTAGGCTACTACAATAACAACACGAGGAATATGTTATGTCCATTTTTACTTCTGTTACCATCATTTTTGTATGTTTATTTTGTGCTATGTCTTCTTTTTGGTACTCTGCGTGTTTGTTTTAATGTCACATGCATGGATACTTGTGAGATGAGAGATCTTTCTGTTTTCAGAAGAAGTTGTGCAAGGGCACAAGATCTTGTCTTTTTCTACCTTTGCTTTGCTCTCTTTCTGTTTCTCTAATGGACATTGAGGTGGGTGGAAAAAAAAAGTCTATGCGTGTGGCTCCTTTAGTCCACCAGTGGGCTCTTACATGTGGGTGGGTCAGTCAGGAGGCTGAAGAAAGCTGGCAGCTTTTTCTTCTGCATGTTTGAAGTTTCTAAACTCTCTGGCTCTAATGATTTTATCGCTGCTGCTGTTAGTGATGGAGGTGGATTGTATGCAGAGAGCTGGAGGTGTGTATGTGTTTGGGATGGGGGAACTGGAGAGCATTTAGCATTTTTCTCCATCACTCTCTCGACTTGGAACTGATACTTTAGATCTCTTTGCGTTCGGCCCAGCGGCCTGCTAACTATGTCCACTCATCATTACAGGAAGCAATTTGGGCCAAAATTAGGCCTAATTGTCCATACATGTGCAAGGAATTTTGGCCTCTGCAGTTAGCTGAATACATCATACTGAGAGGAATTGGTTTTCACTGGGTGGTTTTTGTGTGTGTACATGATTTTTTTTGTGTCCTACTGAAATGGCATGTAAGAAAAAATGTGTACCCATGCGTGTAGGATATATTGCATATCATTTCATAGGTAAATCAAGAAACAAGCCCAAAATACGTTGAATGTGTTTCACCAAACTGACCATCACGTGGCCACTGCAATCTTTACCCATCTAGACAGAACAAGAAAAGAATTACAGTCAGTAGTTCATGACTATATTGCCCCTAGTTCAGACTTTTGATAATTATTTTACTCATACAGTAATCTGGCAGCTAGCTAAAAAGTTTTAATCAAATGCATTTGCAGCATGCACTGTAACATAGATGCTGAAGTTTTGCTCACATCAGTCTGGCAGTCATACAACCAGTGCTAGTTTTAAGTGGAAATTAGCAACACATTGCATGTTAATAGTGAATATGGTACAGTTTGTGTAACTGTGTGTGTCGGACAGGTTAGTAAAATGTCACCAACCCAGTCCATGTTACAGTATGTGGAATCTCTCTTTATTCTCTCTTTTTAGTTTGAGCATAAACACTTTACCATCTGCTTAGCGTATAAAACACATCAAACACATTGATCTGTTCAGTAATTTATAATGTTTAAAATTTAAAATGTCTGGAAGTATTATTATTTTTTAAATACATATATTTCCATAAGTGATTTCTGTGTCTTGGGGGATACGCTCACGTCTGATAAATACTAAAGGGGAGATAGGTCAACTTAACTTTTGTATTAAATTCCAAAATGGCCACCTACATGGACCCAGACCATGTGGTTAGTGTTGTTGTTTATTTTACATTTTACAAACAAGGATGACTCCCCACATATATGTTTTACAGCCTATATTTTACTGATAATAATACAAACATTTCTACATGTCATACATAAAATGTTTAAAAATCTAGCAAATGTTTCCCATTTAAGGGTTGCGAAAATGAAAAATACACCCTTGAGTGTGCAGGTGTGTGTGTCTGTTAATATACATGTATGTGTGTGTTATGCATTGCTCTGTGGGTACATGACAGGGGAATGGCATAATTGACTGCATTGCTTCTGACGTCGGGCACATCACTGTGTCCGGTGGTCTTCTCACTTTCTCATAGGCTGCTGTAGCTGGGCTGTAATCACATCTTGATCCCCATAAACACACAAGCACACAGTTGCACACACAAACACATACACACAAAAAGCACATGCGCTGTCAGGGCTGATTGCTCGACTCTCATCTCCGGTCTCGAGTAATTTTTCCTGCTATTGAAGTGGCATTTTCCCCCGGCTAGGGTTTCCTGGGCTAAGTGGGCAAACCAGAAGATGAGTAAAGAAATTTAGTGCGATTTAGCGAGCCAGCCGTGGCCCTGCATTCCTCAGCTCCCTGTCAGTCATTTGGCTCGAGAGGACAGACGTTCTCACAGGATCCCCCTTCTCACCTCATTCCTTCCATCAGCTCATGTTATTACATCATCTCCCTTCAGCAGTTTCTTCCAGCTTTCCTCACATCTCATTTAAACTTTCTCAGGAGCTCCACATTACCTTTACTCTCACTCACGACGACTGGCACATCACACTCACTCTCTCCATATACAAGAGTGTGCAAGCATGAATGGCAGTGATTGGTACAGTAGCCCATTTCCCCCCAGGAACAGACGGCCCTCTCAGGCTTGAGGGGCGGCTTCATCTCGCACACACTTGTCTCTAAAAGCAGTTCACATCGGGCTTAGACAAAGATGGGACTGGCCACCGAACAGAGAAAGCACTGTGAGCAAGGGGATGAGAAAATGGAAGTGTATTTATTTGTCAGTCAAAGTTAAGGACAGCTTCTTAATGGGTGTGATTGAATCTGTCTCCAGATAACAAAAAACAAAAATGTGGAAAATAATGAGTGTGCGCTTGTGTGCGAGCATTGTGAGTCTGCCAGCGTCTGTGGAAACTTAACCCTTTAATACAGTAGGTGTGTGTGTCTTTCCTGCCTTGATCAGGACAATGCAGGGCTGTAACGATACTCGAGCAGATCAGGTAACCTATCAGAGACCTTCCTGCATATTTAAACAGCCAGCAACAAAGGAACAGGCCAAAACCCCAGTGGCAAATGGGGTTTGCTTTGACTGTGTTTAGCTTTCTGTGAGAAGGTTGTTTTGAATATGATGGCCAAATCAGACTGCATTAAAACATGAGGCACTGTTTGTTTGATTTAGCTGTCCTTAGTCACACATCTAGTCACACAGCTGAATGGACCAAGCAGCTTTTTAGTTGGAGTGTTTTCTGATCTGATGTGAGTTTCCAGCTTCCTTCAGTGCAGGTTTTATTGATTCAAGACTTTGTTGTATTACATGGAGGAAGTACAGGAGATACAAGACATTGACGGCCAACAGGAATAAAGTGCAGCATAAAATCAAGTCTTTCGGAAAGCAACAAATTTGCAAATAACTTTAAAAGTACTTGGTCAAGATTTTTTTCCCCCATTGTATTTAAATTCTTCAGTTCAGTCAAAATGTAGTTATTGTCTTTTATGGCGGTTTTCCATGACATGGTACCTACTCGACTCAACTCGCCTTGGTTGTGTTTTCATTCAGAGGACAGTCCTGCCTCCGTGTAGCTGGTCGTCAGGAGGGGGAGGAGAAAGTTGATGAAGGTATCTTCAGAGTTCTCCTCTTGTGGTGTCACAGTTTGAAGGTTGTTTCAAGTGAGAAATGAGTTGTTTAAGCTTCAAATATGTTGTTAATCCATCAAGTTAGAGCCTGGTTAAAAACTTGCTCCAACGTTTTCAGAGATGTGAGCTCTTGCTACAACTTCTGTCAGTTGTTCCTCTGTTGCTCAGAGGATGCTGGGTGCTCAGATGATTTTTAAATATAATTTTAACGTTGCACTAGAGAACTGCTGTTGTGCATTGAACTGATCTATTTAGTGTTTTTCCCCACGTAGTACAAACTTCTTATTCTGACTGTAACAGTGCAGACTGTGTCGGGTTGTGGGTACAAATGTTTGCCTGCAGTGCAGTGATGATGCAGTGACGATTCTGACCAGTAAGAATTTAGTACCTGCCAATATCTGGCTGGGTACTTTTTTTGGACCCACAGGACAGGAGGTACTAAAAAAGTCTTAGCAGGTACCAAGTTCCAGGTACTTTTTGCCAAAGGAAAAGCGGCACAAAGCAAGTCCAGTAGGTACCATGTAGTGGAAAAGTGCTATTAGACTGTTGTCATTGCAACAATTGCAGATTATCTATTTCCTATTTTGGTCTTCGCCTTCTTCTTCTTCTTCTTCTTCTTCTTCTTCTTCTTCTTCTTCTTCGTCTTCGTCTTCTTCGTCTTCGTCTTCTTCATCTTCTTCTTCTCCTTCTTCTTCTTCTTCTTCTTCTTCTTCAAGAACAA
>OOFC01023936.1:0-38669 GCA_900323345.1 Pseudochromis fuscus | reverse complement strand
AGTTGGTTGAGAAGCCGGTCCTCCTATGAACCGATTTGATTTTCCATCGGCAGGGAGCCAGGTTGGCACCGCGTCACGTAAAACGTCAGGACGTCGCTGCAGAAGGAGCCGGTTCACAACAACCGGCCGCTAGCAAGCTAGCTGCTGTTAACAAACTGCTGTTACCCTGCTACTATCAGTCCATGAAAAAATTATTTTTTTAGCGGATATTCTAGTTGCGTGCTACATGTGGTATTTATTCAGTTTTGGTGAATTACGATGTCCTTCCTGATTGCATATGACGGCGAAGTGCACCCTCACTGTAATAATGTTTAAATGGAGGAGTTATCGTGTGCATACAAGTGCTGTTCCTGGTTTTACAGTCTACACTGAGATCCAGATCCCAAACGGTATTTTCATGACTTTACTCTTCTACTATCGCTAGTTGTGTTTCTACCGTCACTCCCCCAGCTCCTGGTGTAGTCGCTGCTTAATTGGTGGTAAGTCTGGCCCAGCAAAGAAGTGGGGCCAGAAGTGGCCCCTGTTTTAGCAGCTGGGGCCGGTTCTCGCGGAGGTGGAAAGACAACAAACTGGGGCTAAGTCAGGAACTGGCCCCGAACTGGCCCTGGAACCTGTTTGGTGGAAAAGGGGTAACATTGAACTGGAAAACAATCAGAGATCACAAACGTCCGTGAAGACATAAACTAGCTGCACTGATGCCATAGACTGAACACTGCTGCCCTACTGCGCTGAAGTGACATTATCTTGTTAAAACATTCGCCCAGTTTCCTCTGATCTTGGTCCAAATTCACCATCTCTCAGTTAGTTTGTTTTTCTGTAATGTTGCTAAGAGACACCGAACCAACCACAAAAAACACAACCTGTTTGACAAGGGAAATCCAAACCGACACAAAGTTGGTTTAAAAAGTAACTGCACAGGAAAATCAGACGAACTGAAAATAGAAACGTTAGACAAACACAATGACTAAATTTAAACAGGGTATCAAGACTCACAACGTGAACTGATGGGGGTGGGGCAGAAACTCAAGACACACGAGGAAAGTAATTTCACAAAATAAAACAGGAAGTGATAGGGAAACTGAAACAGAGGAGCAAACAGTCAAAGACAAAACACTAGAAAAGCGCAGCAGGGAAAACACCGGGGACCATGACACCTGGTTCCCATCCTGCCAGAACCACTGTTTTACCAAAGCAACAACCCTCCTCCTGCTCATGTCTATTCAGCCCCGGCTTGTATCTGTGATTTGTCAGAACCATCTATCCCAAGGATGTTGTTGTGTCCTGCTCCCTTATCGCACTCTGCTGCATTCACGCCTCTGCTGTGCTGGTTGAACAGGCCTGGAAGCTTGTACTGTCACAGCTTTTAATCCCTCTCGTTGAAGTTACTAAATCCCAGTCTTATTAGCATAGATCCCCCCCCATCCCATCTCCGTCCCCTCTTGTATAACTTCCATGCTCCCCAGGTCTTCTCATGCTTCTGCACCATAACTGACAGTATATATTTTTTGTAATTCTAATGACGTCGCCTCCAATCGCAATTTCATTTCGCTTTTGTCTCTTTCTATTTGGGTCAGTTTGGTGTTTTCTTTCGTTTGCAGCGGCTCAGGAATACAGAGCAGACTGCGACATGTTTAAGTCGCCGTGTCTGGCAGGTTATAGCGCCGGGCCACCTTGGGTGAGGATCAGATAAAGGATATGGAAATTAAAACTGAGTGCTTTGTGCAGCAAGATATTGTGCAACATTCCAGTAAAGCCTCAGTAAAGCAGCAGTTGCTTCCTTTAGCAGGGCAGTCATCGGCTGAAACAACGTGGGCAAGCAGTTTGCTATCCTCCCGTTTTTGTTTTTACTTTCCAACAATATCTGTGGCATTGTTTTTTTCATTGGGATCTTCGTGCATGCTAGTTCAAAGAAGTACAACACAGCTGTGGGTGTATGTTGAGGGAAGATTTCCAAGCTCCGTTTGCCCGTCTCAGCGGTATGTAGCAGGGCGATGTAGGAGATCAAAGTTTGGCAGTGGTTTATTTTCAGGGCGATTCTTTCTGCGGGGTGCATTCATGCTGTGTAATGTTTGGGATGTTCTGGCACCATCCCAGCACCGGGACTATATATTCTGTTTAAGATGTGAGGGGCAGATCGACACAAACAGAAATATCTTCTCAAACACACAGGATTCCCTCACTCCAATCTCAGCATCAAGCAGGAGTAAGGCAGCGAGCTTCTTGTCGCCGTTCAAGGTCACCTCTGTCACAGCGTAGGTGCAGTAATGATCTAACCTCCAACGTGTGAGGGTATCGAGGTGGGAGCTGGGGTCGCCCTCTGACCTGTCCCCTGAAAACCTATTTTATTCCCCCTGCATCAGGCTGAATGTAGCAGCCATCGGACGGTGAAGCCCGCAGGGGGAGAATCTCCTCCACCCCTCCTCTGCCCTCTGCTTTTGTCTCTAATACGGAGCGGGGATAGCAGGGGCCACTGCATTTAGAAAAGCCTTGTGTTTCTCCCATAAAAAAACACATCTATGGCCGTGGAGAAGCTTACACTGTAATCCTGCATGACGGATTGAGTCTGCCACTGCCGCACTCTCCCTCTGTTTTCCCTCTTTTCTTTCCCTCCTCGTTTCCTACAGAAACTTTTGTGGCGTGTGCCCGAGCATGCGGACACATACATTCATCAAACACATGGTAATATGTATATGTGCTGAAGTCTACATGTGTCTATGTGCGATTTCTGCATTCGCTCCATCACCCCCATGTGCAGCAGCCTATAGCTGCGTCTGTTGAATTTTTTTTCACCAACAGTCAAGAGAGAGAATAAATAGATGTCAGTGGCAGGGAATGGAAAATAGGTTTCCCTTTTTGCAAGTAAAGAAAAAAGAGCAGAATGTAAAAAGATAGCGTCACACAGACTTGCACAGTACAAGAGAATGAATCCCAATGGGAAGTCTGGGGAAAAGCGAGTGCTGGAGAGGTATATAGATGACCTGGATTTTGCATGTATGCTCCCATGGCATGGATTACTGCTCACTGCTAGAAATGGCCTATAATAGAGAGGACGTTTATACACTCACGGATCACTACTGTTCGGACCCCTCTGAGCCTGATTTGCTCCTGTTCTTATCTATCCATTCTCTTGTCACTCCAGCTCTTTGTCTGCCGCCTCCTTCCTCGCTCGTTCACACTCTATGTTGTTGTGTTTTTTTAACTCTGTTTCATAATCTCCCCCTCGCAACTCAGTCTCTGTGCCTCTCTCTCAGGGTATTAGGCATTCAAAGATCTTTCTGTGGCATGTGGTAGAAGTTATCACCCCATCTCTCCCTCTCCCTCACTCTATCTCTCTAATCTTCCTTAATCTTCCAGCCCAGAGTGAAGTGAGAATTAGTTTCTCACTCTCCCTCATCAATCTCTTGCGCCTCCCCTTCTTCTACTTCCTCTACCACCTTCTTTCTCCACATCTCTCCCTCTCTCTCTCCTCCCCCTCTGACTCTCCTCTGGATCATCCTCACCAGCTGCTTTCTTAATCCTCCTTGCTCAGTTTGTCTCCCCTCTTCTCCCTCATCTCTCCTCCTATTCTGCTTCATGTCATCACCAGAGCTGCAGAGGTCATTTCTGCCTCGCCCTCGTGTCTCTCCCTCCATCACCTTCTCTTTCCATTTCCACCTCTCACGCTGAGGCTTTTCTTTTTTTTCCACCTCGCCCTCTCTTCAAATGGCTCTCGGGACGTTTGCATTCAGCCCAGCCTGTTAACCCTGAGCAGTGTCCTCGCCTGCTCACTGTTCTTCGTGGGCACAGAGAAAGCACATGTTAACACCTGACAAATGGAAACACTTCAAGGAGTCAGCAAGCACGACAAAAAATTAGTTTATGCGACATTTATGAAAGGTGCTGTTCATTTCAGCAAAAAAATTCAAATTGAAAATCATTTTTTTGCAGATTTGATGGTAAATAAAGCATCTTTTCATTTTTAACCTTTTCAGGGTTTGCACTTGATGAGTTTTGCTGATTGTAGTGGAATGCACTCAGACTCCCCCTCGACCCTTCAGAGCGCAGAAAGCACTTATCACAACCATCAACAGACGCAACAGTGGAGACTGTTGGCAGGTTACAGCACCACAGAGAGGAATTAATAAACTGCCAAGGCCAGAAGTGGAAATTGTCCCCTTCTGCACATCAGCGAAAAATTATTAAAAACTATAGATCCTCTTTTCTTTGGGCCGTGTTCACACCCAAAGCAATACATTATGTACAACTTTGTGATCTAATTTTACACCACGCAAGGTTTTGTGTCAAAGCTGCTTGGGGGAGAAACAGTCATTTTGTCCAACGTACACCTGATGTTATTTTCAACCTCAAAAACCCAGTGGAGCATTTTAGTTAAAAGGAACAACCGAGCTCATGAGAAGCAGAAACAAATGCAATGCATGAGCAACCAGCAGTATAATTAGGTGCAGTTTTAAAAATCTAAATATGTTGTCTTTTTTCTGCGAGTTGTGCCAATAAAAGTCATTTGTGACTCTTAAAAAAAAACAAAACACACTCTCCCACTTAATTAGTGAAACACCTTGGCCACAAGTGCTACGGAGGGAAAATAACATCCCCGTGCACTAAATGCAGCTCAGGCTGGATTGTCTCTGCTATGCTGTGGCTGATTTTAGATCTAACTACATTCAACTACATTAATAACAGTGGACATATTCACCAAGTTATGTGGTTAACAAGTCACCGGGTTTCAAAGTAGCACCACTTTGAGTCCCACTTTGATTTGCCTCAGATACACAGGCTGGCGTGCCACAGTAGAGTACACCCATTTACATTTTACCGTCCCAGTGGAAGGCGAGCGACAAATGAATATTAATTCCACTATGTCTCATTATCAGGGCAGCGTAATCATGATGAATGCTATCCCGCACCGAGTGAGCCTTCAGTATAGGAAAAACAAAAAGCAGCAACTCACTGGGGATAAAAAACTGTACATCAAGGAGCGAGTACAAGTGGACAAAAAAAGCAGGGCTGAAGAAAAAACAGCTTTTCAGCTCTGACCTCAACAATATGAGAGCTATTGAAATAACATTCATTGCTGAACTGTGAGCTTTTGCATTTTAAACAAGGCTGAGAGGCCACAGTCACTTAAGCAGCTCTGTGAGGCAGGAGTGAAGCTCAGCACAGCTCCCAGGTAAATGTTAATGTTGGCATGTTCACAATGGCAACATTAACACGCTGGTATAATACCACGTCCATCAGTATAGTGCAGTATCTTAGTATGCTAATTCACACAAAACACAGAGTAATACACTGTTAAAGCTTTAAACATCTGTCCTTCATTAGCAGCTGGAGCAATAAATACTTTAAAATTACAGTCAGTTTTAGTGGTTCTGCATAATTAAAATACAATTTAAACCTTTCATTTTAAACAACATATTGCATAACTTTTAGCTTTTTAATGTTTAATTTAAGGCATTTACATTATTTTAAAAAATGAGTAATTTGATTTTTCAAAATAATTATCAACATTATTTGTTAATTGAAAACAAATACTTGTAAGATGACAGAACTAATACTTAATTAGTCATAGATGGTGTCAAATTTTATATAAGCAGTAGCAGTATTCATCTTGAATTCAATAGTTTCAGTTATTAAATAAATCATAAATACTTATTCAATCATTTAACATTTACAACATTAACATTTTTATGTAGTTTTCACTGTCACAGATTTTTCATGGCATTTTACATCAGGCAAGTAAATTTACAGTCTAATTTGTAAATTTAATATTTTTGGGTGTATTTCAAAATCTCTGTACAGAAATAAGTGAACAGGAAGATGGCAGATGCAAATAGTTGCAGTGAACTCCCGTCAGATGGTATCTCTACCCCCCCCCATCTTCCCCGACGTCACCAAACAGCAATGGAGAACAAGCTTATCGTCACCGTGTGTGTCCATCCAGAGCTTTATGACACATCTTTAACTCTGTACTTGGATGAAACAAGACGTGTAGGAGCTGTTCTCTGTTTCTGGGACTTCAACAACAGGTAAAAGCAGCAGTATGTGCGATTTTGTTCATTATTGATGGCGGCCGTCTCAGTTACCAAGAGGAGTACTCCTATTGGCTGTTACTCACATGTGGTGAAATCACCAGCACACGAACACAAGTACAAGTCGTGAGGCAAAATTTTTTGTCACGTTGGGTCTGGATGAAGTGTAAAAGTTGCTTTGTACTCAATCTGCTGCGTTCAAAAGAACATGTTTAATGTAGAACTGAGGAGAAACCTTGAGCAAAGGAGCACATGAGAGAGGGAGACGTGAAGAGTCAGATAAAGGCAACAAAAGGCATTAATGCAGAGAGCAAGGGAGGGTAGCAGGAAAAAAAAAGAAGATTAGCGAGAGTGGGATAAACAGATAAGGAGAGCGGCCACGTGACGAGAAGCAACAAAGTTAAAAAGGTAGAGGGACGAGGGGAGAGATTGACACAAAGTAATCCCAGATTCTCATCCTCTTTTCTGGTGGAAAAAAAACTGAAATGGGAGAAAATGAGATGAGTTAAGGAGAAAGAGAAAATGGATGAGGGATGAGAATCACACTGAGCTAAAATTGATAAGAGCTGATTCCGGCGTAGATGAATGCCCGGTCAGGTTGTTGTCTTAATCAGGAGTGGATTTGCCTGCTACACGGCGTGAATTAATACAGCGCAGCTCAAGGAGTTAATTCAGTGGCGGGTGAGTGTTTCAGGAGCGAGCTGTGGATAGTTTGTGGTGCTGAAATGAGCAGAGAGCTGGCTGTAAGTCATTAGCATGCATGCAACAAAGCATGAGAAATCACATTAATCGCAGGGAATGCTAATGACAGTGATTGGCGTAATCACAGCAACACGGGTGGAAGGGGTGAGACAACAGGAGGTCAGCCATTTCTCTACTTATTATTCTTTCATGTTATTCCACCCCTGTTGATGGAGCTCCTCAAAGCAGAGCAGCACTTTGTCTCACATCCTCCTGCTGCTGATGGAAGCTACGCCACCAGCCCATTAATCCTGATGATTGGCAAATGTTGTGTTCTCTACAGTCTAATTTTAACGACTTCATAAATTTTTGAAGTCAACGACAGGATCGTGACTCAACAGTCCACGTCATTGCTGTTTTCAGCTGCTGCCTTTCACTCTCCCTTATTTATGTAACAACCAGAATGCAAACAGGCTTTGCTGTGCGAGTGTGAGTAGGCGTGAACGGCGTACGCGATTGTTAACAGCTACCGCAATAACAAAACTGCAGGTTGCATTCCCCACGGTATATACTGGGGCTGTATCAACAATCAAGGCAATTAACCTGTGTACGTCTGCTGGGATCTCCAGCTGTGGGGGAGACTGAGTTTAACACTGTAACCTACCAAAGTCTAGCTGGTAGAGGGCATCTGCTCAACAAATCAGCAAAGCTACAGTCTGTAATCACGTTTCACACCATGCTAATCACTTCAGCCTAATTTATCACTGCTATGAAAACAATCTTATGCGCTATAAAGGAAGAGCAAATGAGGAGGAAGGCAGATGGAGAGGGAGGCAAAGAAGACGAGAAGAGGGAAATCTGCAGAAAGCAACATTGTAAACGTGTCCAAAAGGGCTCTGATTTGTCTAAAGCTCACTAATTCAATCTTGGAAATCCGATGGAGTGACTGAGCCATCCCCCTTGCCCTCCTCCCCTCCTGCTTCTCCGCCTCCACACCCAGGCCTCATCTTCACCATTTGAGAGCAGAGCTCTCAAAGTCCCTAATCCGGCTTCTGATAGCAACACCCAGCAAGGAGGGAGACATCAACACCGTACAGGGGTGGGGAGAGAGCAAAATGAGTGGCAGAAGATGGAGGGCTACAGAACAGAGGGGAAGGCAGATAGAAGACAACGGGCCGGGAAGAATAACAGGGGGATTGTGTGGCAATTGAACTCAGTCTGTTGGTCGCATCAAATTCCTCTTTAATTAAAAGTCTAAATCCTCCTCACTTTAAAGCCTCTACTTTATAATTAACACTCTGATCTGGTCCCCCCTCCTCCCCTCACTCCAAAAGAAAAACAATTAAAAACTTTTGCGATTTTTACTTCAAAACCCATTAATTAAAAATCGCCAATGAACAATGGTGCAATATTGAGGCAGACCCCCACTTTGCTCATTAGCCGCTGGTTAATTGATCCTAACGGCAATGTTTACCAAAGGGATGCTAAAGACGAAAAACATTATCATTTTACCTCGCCTAATTGCAGTCTTTAAAGGAGGGGGGCCAAAAGGGGATTTGGATGCTTGAGATCATAGGGGAAGTGGATTTCAGAGTCTCCTCTGTGGTTTTGTCTCAGAGGGTTTGCAGTCGTTTTATAGCACTTTTAAAAGGTTATGGGATATTCAATATTACATACCTAAACAATTTAGCTTGAGAATTAAACATGCTGGGCATGGAGCAGCCGAAGCAGGAGATGTTGTAATTTCTGCTGGTCAGATATCGCTGTACTGGAGTCGGTCGTACCCGCCCTCTACTCAGACCCCAGCGCCGGCCAGACACCGCTCATCCATCAAAACTCCATTACCCAAAATCCATCATAACAGCTCCCAACAGCAAAGACTGAATGCTTTTATTTTTCAGAGGACCATAAATACACTCACAACTTCCTCAGTATTAACTTTCTTTTGGCCCCCTTTCTCAAAACAATTTCGACTTTTATTTCCTCCCGACTTCGTCTCCCTGCCGCTCTCACCTCAGGTCGGGAGGCGGCTAATGAAAGGCTTCTCTCAGAGGAACACGGGTGACATATCATGGCGTCTCTCAGCCATCTCGCCGTGAAGTCGACTATAAAAAATTCAGGGCAGCTGCTGCTGTCGCCACCAGAGAGATTCCCTATGTCATTAAGCCACCTCCGGTGCGGCCCGATGCACCTGTCTGTCTGTTTGCTGCTGCGCTTTTTTCTCTCATTCGTCATTTCCAGACATTATCACTATCTTATCGATATTGAGCCTCCTACCTCAGGCCTGCTCTCTGCTCCCCTCCAGGTCCCTTTATCAGAGCTCTATTCTTACTCTCTTCTACCTCCTACCTAATTTCCATTTCCTTTCTCTCTTCTCTCCTTCCTGTTTTTCTTTTTTTTTTTCTTCTTCGTCAGGAAGAGCTTGATTTGACCCTGATTAATGTATTAATGTATTCCTTCTCCCACAATGGAGCGGAAACAAGGTGCAGATGCAGAAATTGATTTTTCCTCAGTTATGGTTTTTTCTGTCTTCTCGATGCCAGCAGAGGGAAGAAGGAGAAAAAGGGCATCAGAAAAACCTGTTGTGTTATTATTATGAGTGATGGTGTCGTTAGCGTGATCCCCAGGACCTGTCTCGCCACGTTGTTAGCATGTTTGTGGCGTGCCATGACAATTTGATTAGCAGCTTTGGATGTGCAGTCATTGCATTACTAAATCAAGTCTGTCAAAGCACGGGGGCAAGGCAAAGATTTACTGCCATCACACGTCGACTCACAAATTCACAGTGATGATAAGAACTATGCAGACTGAGACGCAGATCCACCTCTGCACAAACACCTGAGAGATGTGCACTTATCATAGTACACACAAGTTCTGATCACAGTTTAAACTCGTCTTTTTTATTGTTTCTGCCTGCAAAAAAGTACACATATCATCCTTATCATAAAAAATCCACACAGTTTGGATAGATTTACCAGCTTTTCTATTTTGTTTTATTGTCACTTGTCCAAAGTTACAGTAAATTCTCACTAACCTTGCTTTCATGCACCAAGGTATTTCTGCCTCGGCTGCAACACTGTGAAGGTGAAGCGAGGTGTGTTTGTGGTTTTCACAGCAATGTGTCTTGCAGGAACTGTGTCGTGGTTTGTCCAGATAATCCACAGACGTCACCCTGAACTGTTTCTGTTCAGACTATTTTCTACATAAGAAAATAGTTCTGATGAAATTATTTGCCCAGTGAGATTTGTGGATTATCCGGAGTAAAGGCTCCATCACATCAGCATTTAAAAGGAAATAAATGGGCACCAAAAATTGTTACGTGTCAGTGCATTTGCCAGAATCAGTGGATTTTCTTGCGTGGGCAAAGTAAATCTGCATAAATTCTTTGAGTATTATGTGAACTTGTGTGAACTGTTTGACATGCAGCTGTTTGCCATGTGAATTTGCACTGCTGACCAATATCAAGCCGTCCGGGCAGCACTGACCGCTGGAATAAAAAGGCAGCACAGTGCAAAATGGAGAGATCTTATTAGGGATTCTGGAGAGGGTTTCCAGTAGTTGATGTGACAGGAGTTGATGGTGACTCTGGATAAACTGTGAGCACCAAAACAAAGCAGGAAGACAGCTATTGTTTGTGATTAGTGCTTGCATGATCTTAGCTTGTTAGTGTATGGCTGTTAGCGCCACACATATTGTGAGCATGGATGAATTTTGTTTGTGCTTTTCCATGTAACACAACTTCAAGTGGGTGACTGGTTACCTCCGCCAAGGAGGGTGTGTTTTTCCCTGGGTTTGTCTGTCTCTTGGTTTCCAAAATAACTCTAAAAGTTACAGACGGATTTTGATGAAATTTTCAGGGATTGTCCAGATGGGGATAATGAACAAATGATTAGATTTTGGAAGTGATCCGGATCACCGTCTGGATCCAGGAATTTTTTGAAGGATTCTTTAACATTGGGAGATAGGACCATATGTGACATTTACGCATATGTCTCCACCAAAAATGGTCAAGACACTTTGAAAAAAAATACAGGACAAGTTTCTAACATGGTCTACAATATATCAAAGATTGATCCAGATAAAGCAATAATTTCAGATAATATGAACCAGAATATAAAATATCTTTGGTGGAAGTCACAATATGGAAGGAAATGTTGTGCTTGGCGGAGGTCTGCGCTCTCCGAGTGCTTTTCTAGTTTCAAAAAGAGATAGTGCTGTTACATTTCTGTAATTTGTAAAACCAACAACAACAAACATTTTTTTGGAAATACATGTTTCCTGTTTCTCAAAAAAAAAACACCTGAAGAAAACCCCTTTTCTTCCAAACTCACACTTGTACACAACATTTTACACTGTTCTGCTATTTGAATTAATTACCTGACTAATATGAAACAACAATACAACAAATTAGGGCTGAAACGATTCCTCAAATAACTCGAATAACTTGATTAGGAAAAATTCTCGAGGCAAAAAAGCTTCAAATCAAAGCGGCATTTGATCACAGAGTAGTGTTTTTCTCTATGGTTTTTCCAGAGGATTAGCTAGGTGGCAGTAATGAGCAACAAAGCTCCAACCACTGTAAAACAAACAGAAGAAGAAGAAGTGGCAGTTTGTCCAAATAGAGTCGCGCATACGCAATTGGGCAGTAGAACCAACCACCTGATAAAAACGAAAGACGCCGGAGAGCAAAGTTTTTGTCTTTTTTTTGGGTTAAAACACAAAACAGCACGTTAGCCCTCACTGAACAGTCGACTGACAGTACTACGCACACTCTGCAGGAAGGAGTTTTCTTTTCACTTAAGTACTTCCAGCTTAAAATACCACATTAACGAGAAGCATATGATCATCAGGGATTCTGCTAGTTTTTGTTAATAAGTATTTCTTATACGATTACTCGATAGAAATATTGATAGAATACTCGATTACTACAATAATGGATAGCTGGAGCCCTTCAACAAATGATAAAATTTTTAAGCACTGTAAGCATCAAGAAATAGCAATACATGACATAAATTAAAAAAATAATTGCAATCACCTGCTGGAACCTGCACAAAATAAATAAACTTGGTAACAAAATGAGAAAATGTGTCATTTTTGTGTAACTTTAATGAGCAAACCCTTTAAATGTGTGTTTGTATTTCCCCCTCTGTGCTTCTCTCTCCTCTCTGTTCGTCCCCTCTCTGCTTTATAAGCCTCATTTTTCCCTTCTTCCCCACTCAAACAGGAAGTTGTCAATTATTTATCCATCTCTCCACTCAATAAAAGTGTCCTAATTGTCCACGCTTCTCTCCCGCGCCTCGTCACGCTCTTCCCAGAGCACTCTCTGGGCCACTGCCTTTCACACTTTCCACTTCACCTCATCTCCCAGTTTTTTTCCCTCTTTGTGCATTTACACTCTGCCTCTAACAGTAAGCATCCTTCCTGCTGCTATTTTCCTCTTTTCTTTTTCCACTTTCTTTGGCATTGTCTTCCTCTACCTCACCATCACTCCCACCCCTCCTGTCCCCTTACACCCCCAATCCTCCCACCTGCCTCCAGATCGTAAGGCTCGCTGCCACTGGCCTTTTTCATTCAATTAGTTCCAGAGTGTTGCTGTTATTGTTACTACTACTAATAATGAAGGCCCAACGTCGAGCTCGCTGCCAGGCTGTCACCGGCACGATCATCAATAGGCACCATCCCTCATCTCCATCGCCGGCAATCACTGGCCTTATTACTATCATCTGAGAGGAGAGGAGGGCACACACGCACAAATACACGGGCAGCGGTGTGTGTGTGTGTGTGTGTGTGTGTGTGTGTGTGTGCAGACAGTATGAGACAAGTAGGGGGTGGATGGATGGATGGAGAGCCTGAGGAGAAGAGAGTGAGAGAAATGGAATTGGAAGACAGTGGAGGGGAGTGACAGAGGAGATTTGTGTGCGCCCAAGTATGTGTGTTAGCGGATGCTGGGTGGGAATGTGTTTGGCTGGCTGGTAGGTGGGTGGGTGTGTGAGTGAGTGTGTGTGGGTGACAAAAAGAGACAAAGCTAGAGGGAGTGATGAGATTATTATGCGCATGAGTGTGATAGTGCAGTGTCTGCACGTGTGGGTGGATATATATTGTGCGTGTATATGTGTGTGTGTGCGTGTGTGTGTGTGTGCGTGCGTGTGTGTGTGTGGAATGGTGGAGTGGCAGGCAGGCAGAGATGTTGAGCGTGTACCAGGAGAGTGAAGGCCCCTCGAGGCTGTTGTTGCATTTTGAATCCAGGACGCACACTGACATGAATGTAATTGGTGGAAACTAGCTCGGTTTGTGGTTCGGTGGAAATGGAGACATAGTGGCCCTCTTAGTCTGTGTCTCTCTTACTTTGTCTGTCTGCATCTCTCTCTCTCTGTCTCTGCGTCCCACCCGCTCCATCCACTCTCCTGGCTCTTTCTAACTTTTCCCTCTTGTTGATTTCTCTTTATGTATTGCCGAACCTACTCGTGTGTAAAACAAACTCCCTTTGGAGCAATTAGAGCTCTTTTCGCTTCAGAGCTCCGCCTCCTTTCCTTCTTTTTCCTACCTTTTTTTCTTCTTGTCATCTTGAATATTTACACAAACATAAATGTAAATTCCCATTCCTTTTCTTGTCATTGGCTCCATATCTATACAGTCCTTCTCACACTGGTTCATCTCAGCTCTTACCATCCTGAGCTGCTCTCTGTCTCTCATCTCCATCTGGATGACAATCTGCGCTCCCTGCAAAACCTTCAGAGGGCCACGGACCACTGTTAAGGTGCACAAAGATTTTAGAGCCAGTACAATAAGGATATATCTGCTTTTCAATGTCAGATTCAGTGTTGTAATCAAAAAAATGTTTGTAAAATGGATTTTAAGTCTAGTCTGCTGCACCAAATGTCATCACCAACAAGTGAAGATTAAATCCAACATCTGTACTTTTTTTATTTTTATTATTATTTCCACATTTCCTCACTGCTGTCGGATTCCTTCAAAATAATGAAATCTCCCGACAAGAGTGAAATATGTGGAAAAAAAGAACAAAAACCTGATGAATTGCTGGTGCTTGTTTCTGTCGTTTTCTGAACAGAACTCTTGTAAGCACCCAGTCGGCTCGCTAACTGTGGGTAATAAGACAGCTCCATTGCTCACACAGAAAGGTGTGGAGTTTTTCACTTCCCACTTGTCATTCATGATAAATAGCAATGAACTGAGATGAACTATGGCAGATTAAAAACCCCAAATATTTTCACACAAGCGCAACGACTTCCTCTCACCTCATACTACAGACGAACTTCACGGGGCCTCTTCACCTGCAGGCTCTTGGTTGAGAGAGCAGCAGTGCAAGGGTTAATCCTTGTGCTAAACTGTGCACTGTTGCTTCTACATTCAATTACCTCTGCTTAATACGCCCGTTCAACCTTCCCTGTCAGCGCGGGAGAGAAGCCATTTCCCTCTTAATTCTGTTCATAGGAGTGTGTCTTTTCGAGGAGAGCCAGGTATAAAAATGCTCAACATATTTCTGAGCCTAGTGAGGCAATAGAAAATTATTTCGTTTCATAAACATGTTACGCACAGCGGGCTCACGCTGATTGGTGTCAAGCTGATTGATGAGGTGGGAGGGCAAGTTAATATATGGAGCCGAAAGAGGGCAAGCTGCGAGGTGAACAAGTTGCATCAGGAGCTGCAGTATCAGGGTGTTTACCAGTTGTTGCTTTTGTGGGTGGGACGCACACTCACAGGCGGCTCGTGTTGAACGCCCCCCTTCGCAACAGAGCACACGTACGTTTGCACTTGAGCACAAATGAATACTCTGTCTTCTTGCCCAAATACAATCACAAACACACACCACAACACACTGACTCCCCCGCCACTGTGTGTGTTTGTCTCCGCGAAAAATGATAGGTCCCTGTCAAAGCTGGAATGAGCCCAGAGTTATAAATACACACCGGGAAATATATCCTGGGAATAAAGCGCCAATACAGAGGCAAGTGAAACGCTGCAACGCTTCCAACTCCAAACCCTCTTTAAAGTCATTCACTTGTTGGAAAGGACTCAATGTCTGCCCGGGGAGGATAGCAGACTGTCTGCCCAGTGACCAAATGACCTGTCAATAGATTTTATACAACACAATCTACAGTGATGACAACAGCTTCTGACCCTTTATGTTTTTAATCCGTGGTGGTTTTTTGCTGAGCAGGCACCCTCTTTTTTAGTAATGCCCTGCTTCCCATTCATACGATTCCATACATTCATGCCTGAGAGCTGCCCAGTACACTGCCACAGACACCCACTGTTGGCCACTCAGCAGCTTCACCGGAGCATTACTCATTCACTTTCCCCCCCTTTTCTGCCTCACCAATACACTCCCATTCACTACGGATTTCCTACATTTCAAAAACCATCTTGTTCACATTCAAAACTTGTGAGGCGCTCATACATCAAGCGACGGCGGTGGCTTATTGGGCCGATTGCGCATTGCGGCTTCATGGAGTCACAGTGCATCACGGCGGCAGTTCCATTAATTGGAAAAGTGTCTTCTATTCGGGGGGCATGATTAAAATGTGGTGTGCTGTGTTTTTGCGATAAAGAGTCAGGGAGATGGAGAGATAGGAACAGAGCGCGCTCAGAGGAAGGAAAAGAGAGAGGAGAGGCCCGGAGGCCTGGCATGCTGGGTCACAATCCAGCGCCTCTGGGGGGTCATCGATAGGAGGCGGAGCATCATCTGGCTGGATGAAAGGGAACCTGAAGTCTGTGATTTCCCTATTTGGACCTACCAGAAACAACACACTAAAAAGCAGTTTCACAAAGCCACCAGTCCAGTTTCTAACGGGTCAGGAGAAACGGTCCTCATGGCAATGGTGGTTATAGATTTAACCTATAGTTACAGAGATGACATTTCCAACTGCAGAGGAGCAAATGTTCTGACACAATAATACCCCGCTTCACAGCAGTGAGGATATAAAAAAGAAAAGCTCAGTTTCTCCTTTGAGATCTTCCACTGCCTCTCCTCCACACTGCTGCTCACTGACTGATGAATATTTATACTGTTCACACTTTAACACAGCCTGATCTCAGCTCTGCCATTTTCAATGCTGCTGATACTCCACATGTGAATGTGAGAACAAAGTTGGGGACATAGTGTCTGTAATGGGGCGAAGTGTGTGTGTTTTTTGTACTCTCTTTGCTTCTTGTCCTTGATTCCACGGTTTGATTGTGTGACAGACCCTCGGGTGTACAGAGCTGCTGTGGAAACAGGCTTGGCCGACTGCTCTGGCTCAACTCTGTTTTCCATACCTCCTGGGGGCCTTTGCTCCCCCTCTCCCATGCCACTCATTGCACCTCAAGGTGGGCTTTACCCCTGGATAGCAATCCATCCGTGCTCCACAGCTCTCGGCTCCCCCACAGCCAGACTGGCTGCATACAGGGGCCAAGCCCAGGCTGCTGTGGGGAGGAAAGTGTCAGAGCCAGGGCTGGAGGTCCTCCCCTGGGAAGCTAAGCAGAAGCTGAACCAGAGCCAGATGGTGTGGATAGATCACTGGTAACCACAGGGTTGGTTAGAAACATACAGGCTTCAGGCGGAGCACAGCCAGACTTCCCCCTGCATGTCTTCCTCATCTTCGCTCTACATAATCAGCAGCACAGCTCCGCAGCCATTGTCAAAATAAAAATTGGGTTCTATTTTCACTGCAACTTTGTTCAGGAGCAGTGAGCTGAACAGAAGAGGTAGAGTAATTATAGGAGCCAGAATGTGCACTCTGATTGCAAAGTAATGTTTCAGGGAAAAGATGCATAGCAATAAGAAACAGCAGGAGAAAGGAAGGCTGCTGAGAAAACTTTCTTTCCAAAAATGAAGCAAATATAAACATTAATGTTGTCATTTGTGCTTAACAGAAGTGACAACACTAGTAGGACTACAAATTTTCATGAGACTTAATTCCCCGTCTGTGTATGTTTCCTTTCATTTGTACAGTTGTGTGAACTCACATCCACCTGACCTCTGCTTTGCTTCAACATCACAGCCCTGCCTGGTTTCACAGCACCACCAAAACCAGGAAATGTAACCAGCCATCTATTTCCCATCTACAGGGACATGAGGATCATGTGGTGGCAACAAATCGAAAAGCATCTTCACCTGGTGTGTTGACTTCAACTCCCATGTCCGCGGACGCGAGACACACATTGCCTGGATGCTGCTCTCTGCCAGCCATCGATCTGAGGCTCTGAGACTTGGCCAAAGAGCTATCAACCTTTTAAAGTGTCACTTTCAGAGGGAAATGGATTGCCGCGGTGGGAGGGGAGAAGAGGAGAGACAGACAGAGGGGCGGAGGGAAAAAAATATCCCAGGACAAATGACCAGCGTAACCACTCACTCCCATCCGAAGCTGATCATTCATGACTAAACAGCTGAGTTATTAATGTGCATATGCATGTGTAGATGTTTGCATGTGATTACAATAAGTGTCCCATGTTGTTTAGTAAGTCATCATGTGGATGTCACCTGCCAAGGGACTGCAGATATAAATTAGCTTTAGGTTCGCAGTGGTACCGTATTTTCCGCACTATAAGCTCCACCTAAAAGCCTTTAAGTTTCTCAAAAACCGACAGTGCTCCTTATAATCCGATGCACCTTATATATGGATCAATATTGGTTAATTATGGCTGCCGTAGTCAGGGGGCGTATATTGTGATTGCACTAACGTTTGATTTATTGTAGCGGTATCAGACTGTTTCTTTTACGTGTTTACTGAATCAGGGAAAAGTTCCCTCCACGTTTGTGACGTTATTTCGGAGAAAAAAATCAAACAGCTGGTCATGTAGCTTTGAACTGTGACAAAAGGAGTTGGAAATACATTGTTTTCAATGAAGGTGGCGCAACTGTTAAGAGCTACCGGTACGTACGGTACCGTATTGTGAATGTACTAGCTTGTTTTGGGAGTGAACGGAGTTGTCAGAACGTTGGTTTGTTTTCTGTTAATAAAGTTTGACTGACTGACTTGTCTGACTGTTTTGTTGACATCCTCTTTAGCACAGCTTCATCTAGATGGATGATAACACAACCTCAGCCACTACAGTAGTTTCTATTCTATGCGCCTTATAATGCGGTGCGCCTTATATATGAAAACGGTTTTAAGATAGACCGTTCATTGAAGGTGCGCTTAAGGTTTTGGTACCGCTGAATCTCCTCGCAAAGTCTCTCCTCGAAGGCGTCCATTTTGATATGCTGGCACAAGCGCAGTGCAGTTGCTTGTATTGATTTTCACACATGCGCAGTTGCTTGCGCCCTCCGCCCCCAGGTGACACGGTCACATTTTTTGAGCTGCACGCGGACGGCTCTGCGCCTGTCCGCTCGAGCGCTTCCTGACGTGTTCGATGACGAGATTTACGTTACGCGGACCCTCGCGCACCAACGTGCCCATGCGGACGCTGAAAGTATGAATTGGCCTTTATAATCCGATGCGCCTTATAGTGCAGAAAATACGGTATATTCTTCACCTGGAAACAAAAAACAACAACAAACAACAACAACAAACTGTATACTACTGTCACATTTTTCACTCTATTCTCAGCTGCTTCTACTCTTACTTCTATTCCCTCCTCATTCACAGACCCCTGTGGACCACTTACCAAATTCCTTCTCCAGCTCAGAAAAGGCATGTCGGGCCTCCTCCAGCTCCATCTCATTTAATACAGGCAGTGCTGAGAGGAGGCCCTGCTGGCTGCAACTCTCCTGCAGTTAAGACGTGGATGTAGTCATCTCCATTGGACTGTTTCACTGCTGGTGCCTCAGGCTTGCTGCTTCCAAAATTTATAAGGTAGAGACTGTGGTGATGCTGGGGGCGAGGGGGCAGAACAGACACAGGAAGTTCAATTTAGAGCCAGCATAGGGACTTAATCTGTTAAAGGAGATATAAAGATAAATAATGCCCGACCCCCTAAAAAAAAGTGTCCTTTATGACCAATATAACCTCAGAGATCAAACATTATTACCTGTCTGAATCACGTTTATGGTCCATGTTAAGAGCTGATCAGTTTTTATCTTTTGACTACAAAAAGTTCCAGAAAGTTCATGTGGACACAGGAGAGACCACTGAAAAAAATGTCTAAAAGTGGCACAATCCATCCCCCAAGTGATAAGCTCTTGCACTTTGTTGTGTTTGCTCATCTGCACAGTATTAACTACAGCTACTCCCACAGATGTTTTATTGTCTCCATACATGTGCTGTTCAGTTCTCTGTTGCTCTGTCTGGACCTTTCCTTATGCATTATCTTACATTTCAAGCAAAACAGAGTGAAAGTGGAAAACCCAGGACCCCCATGTTGCTTTTGCATGGATTTGTACTCAAGGTGTGGTGGGCTATTCAAAGGTGCACAACTAAAACGTAACATGAACTCTTTTCTTTTCAGGGGAAACACGCTACACAGTTTCCTGGTGGTAACACGTATGTACTTCACGGTAACTCATTAATCTATCAGGAAAAAAACTTTCCCAATCATCACACCCTTATATTCAACGTTTCTTATCAGGAAGAAATGATGACTCATCACAGGACAAAGACACCTTTCAGCTCGGTAAAGAATAAGAGTGATGAAGGACGGCCTACTTTCATAGTGATGGACAACACTGTAGCCATCTATTTTTTTTTTAACTATTATTCTGGCTAATGTCATTGTTATCATTTGTACTTTTCAGTCTTCATTTTTCCATCTGTTTCCATTCACATGTATACAAGAATATCATGGACATTACTCTGAATGATGTAAAAAGCTGCTACATATTCATCATAAAAACAGGGGGAGGGGTGTAAGGTTTTGTACAAATGTATTTATTTTATAGGAAAGGAGCATAGAAACTAAGTGTCAGCTTTTTTTCCTGAATGAAACCCAGTTAGAGGATGCAGACTGCTGTCAGTGTGGTGGAGAAGCAGCAGTGTTCACAGTTTAACTTCCTCTACAGAGATTGAAACACATGATATCACTTCTTTATTTTGTCAGCTTCTAAAACATGATGTCACTTCCATTTTACATTTATGTGTATGTATCCCTAAATTAATAAAAATGAAAGAAAAGTCATAGATTACATGTTAAAAACGCACTTTCTGTTATGTGATTTCGTACAAATGCAGGCTGGGGAATCGTTTAATGAATCATGTTAATGGGAAAGTTACCAAGCAAATTATTCACAGAGGAAAACCCCTTGACATTGGATAGTGTCACCTCTGTGGTGGAATGATATGTGTCAATAGTTTTAGTTTGCATGAGGAGCAGTGAGCAGGAACCAGCAGCAGAAATCCCTTCAGCTTCCTGCACAGACAGAACAAACAGGACCTTGCAGCCCAGTCAAGAAGCAACACATCGATCCATAACAGCCTCTGGGACGTCAGCTCCATGCCACTTCATCATCTAACTTTTTCAACACATTTCATCATAAAACTAATTGTGTGGTTGTTTGAGATCACATTATTTTACTTTAAATGCCACATAAGGATGAAAAAAATCAACAATAATCAAAATGAGGACATTTCTTATGGTTTACTGACAAAGACAGAGTAAAAAAATAACCTTTTGATAAAAAATATATACTAGAAATAGATATATTAAATACATATAAGTACCAAAATATACTAACTGTTCAATATTATTGTACTCCTGCATTCATGCTACAATGCTTTTCCAGGTGAGAGTCATTACAAATCATTATATGTGAGTTTCTGGCTCATTCAGTGGCTCTCATTTTATTACCAGGCTCGTACAGTTAATTCACTTCATTTTCTCTCCCTCTCTCTGAGCATCAGTCTGACTCTTTGTCCCTGTTCAGGTGCTTGGGGCAGAGTGGGTGGTGCTGTTTTCTTTTCTCCTCACTTTGTGTCCTCTTGTCTCCCCCTAGTGGCGGCTGCTGGTTATTGCAGCGGTGGATGAGCACAGGGTCCTTGTTTGGAGGCGTTTTCTTTAACAACAGCCGCTGCAGCATCTGTTTGTCAGACCGCTCCCGCCTGAAATCGTCCTCATACACCTTGAGCTGTGGCGAATACAGAATCACACTCAGGAAATATACATCAGATTTCAGACACATTTTAAAGATGTTCATGTTGTGGCTCAGTTTTATAAAAAAAAAATAAAAAAAAAATAAAAATCTTTTGGACTCTTATCTAATTCAACTAATCCTTATTTTATCTACATTTCTTATTCACTCCATATCAAACCAGTCTATAGCATATTAAATAAAAACCCTGCCTTAGCACATGCAGTATTTGTTATGCTTGGATCAAGATTAGACTGTCATCCATGAATGTGTGTGTGCCTGTGTGAGTGTGTGCGTTTGTGTAAACATATGTGCATGTGTACAGATAATTAAAACACTACCTGCTCTTGCAGTAGTGCCACCTGTTGGCGCATCTCCTCCCTCTTCTTCCTCAGCCTCCGGTTCTCCTGCAGCGTGTGCTTGTGGTCGTTGTGCTCCGTCTGATATTCGGCTTCATAAATCTTAGTCTGCTGACACAAGACATCAATGTGGCAGTGAGCCAATACCAAGGCCACATCTTGTGCATATCTGCAGATGCTTCCTTTTTTATTAATATACGTTTCTGAACGGGCACTGAGCCGCCACTTGGTGGAGCAGTTCACCGTCCATTGAAGTCTCTGTTTAAGCATTCAGCAAATCTTTCCCTGGCAACAGTGAGTTGACATCAGTTCTGTTCTCATCACATTAGAGATGGAAACATGCTTTTGATGCTGTGCTGAAGAGAGCAGCCCACCTGACATCGTAGTGCCTCCAGCTGCTCTTTTAAATCCTGCACTTCATGCTGGGAGTCTCCCAATGCTCCCAGTGGGGTACCGCTGCTCCGGCTCTCTCCCTGCCACCCTGCCTCGGGGCTGGAAGACGCCGAGAAAAAGGAGGATGAGGGGTTGTATCTAGAGACGTGGCCGTGTGACAGGTCTGGACCTCTGGCAGGATTAGCGGCGGGTACAGGAGTGTGAATCGCGGCACTAAAGCTGCCCTTTAGAGAAAACATGAGACAGGGTGATGAGTGATTCTAACCACAGAGCAGAGACTATTGAAAGAAATGAAAATGTACACAATAATTAGGTACACAGACCCACTGGCAGAAGGAGTACCTGTTTGGCAGGTGTGCAGTCTCTCTGTGGATGGTGCAGCCTGTTCTCCAGCAGCCTGATATATTCTTGCAGCTCCTGGTTCTTCTTCAGCTCTTGCATCAAAGCCTGCTCGTAGTACTCTTTTGCACTCTGCAATCACAAATACAACAACAAACATCACACATGCAAACCACAACTTCTATCTGTGGCTATTTAAAACCAGCTGGACGACAACCCACAGTTGCAAAAATCCCCCAATATACTGCATCTTCACTCACTTTTTTTTTTTTTTTTAGTGAAAATAATAATGCAGTAAACTTGTGTGAGTGCTTTAGGTGGTGTTGTGTTTACTTGTTGGTGCTCCACTTTGAGGAGCAGTCTGCTGTTCAGCTGTTTGATGGCATTGTTCTCCAGCTCCAGAGTCTCCAGTCTGTGCTGCAGACCCAGCGTGGCACTGCGGTACACCTGGTCCCAGTCCTCATTCAGCTTCATCAGCTGTGACACAACATCATCATCGTCATCATCATCAAAAATACAACATCATCGCTGCCAAGGCCTCCGCTGCAGTAATCAATAGCATCATTCATTTCATGATTACCTCTGCCATTCTCAGTTTGTGGGCATCGGGATGTGAGGTGAGACACTTTATTCTTCTCTCCCTCAATCTCTAAATACGCTGCAGTTACATCAGCTGAGAGAATAATTTCCTTTTTATTTAGCAGCCTCTAATTAAAATCAGGAAGCAAAGGTTGTATAATTGTGAACTTAAATGACGATTCTTCACAGCTTTGCAGCAGCTTTCACACAACGCCCACAGTCCTCCTCTGGCTCTTGCAGAGAACTAAATGTAATTGCCAACATCAGCAATAAAATGTGGACCTGTGGAGAATTTTAACTGGTGTAATGTGGTGTTGTACCTCTTTGTTGACTCTGCGCAGCTCGGTGTTCTTGTCGAGCAGCAGCAGTTTCTCCTGGTCAGTGGAGGTGACTGTCAAACTCTCAGTGATCAGAGTGACCTGCTCCTCTGTGGACAGCAGTCTGTCACCCACGGGACTCACACCTTCTGTCCTGCACACATACAAAAGAGGATATGTGCCATAAATACACTCATGATGAAGAACATTAGAGGAGGATTTCCATTAATAACAGGAAAATACATGTATGCACAAAAGAACGTCAGGGTACTTTTGAACACCCACGCGCATAAAGTGCACTTACAGAGAATCGAATAGAAGCTATTATGTCCACCCACACACACACACATGCGCACAGTCACATTATGCACTCAAGATACTCAGACACACACATTGTGATGCATTTCTCCACATCTCCTCTCCCGACCAATCAAAGTCTCTGTTTACTACCAGATAGCCTGTGGAATGTGGGTGATGATCCCTGGAAAATGTTGATTTTTTTTTTATTCAACCACTCGGTGGAAAGAAAAATATTTACAAGGATCAATTAGTCAAACTCGCTCCCTCTTCCACCAGCTCAGTTGTTGAGGTCTGGGCTAAAGGTTGACAGAGAGAAACCCAGGGGGAGTCTGCTCGCAGAGGAACCCACATCTCTGCATCACACATACTGCTGCACTGCTGTAACCTCACATAGCTAAGTACTACAAAGAATCACAATCTGCGATCACCTCTCATCCCCCTTAAGGCTAAACTCCTCCACAAACACATGCTTTCATCCACTTACATACACTGTCCTGCGATGTGAAATCCTGTGTTACACAATTTCAGAGCGCAGCGTTGTCAGGTCAAGGCAATACAAAGAGGAACAGTTAATGCCAAAATGACATGAAAGAATCTAAATGTGATGCAACCTGTTACTCTGCTTTGATAATTTTGTACAGGTTTAACTGTTACTGCAACACTTAGATCCTCCATGAGTCCAAGTAAACGTGGGATCAGAAATTCTTCATCCTCTGAAGATCATAAGAATTTTTTGGGGGAAATATGTTTTTTTTTTGTTTTTTTGAAACATGCAGAATTAGCTTATTATAAACAAGAAAACTGAGGATTATATTTATTCGCACATATAAACAACCAGTATTAGTAGCTATGGCCACTCTTAGCAACAATGACTTGTTACATATGTTTTGTTATTACTCAATTGGTTATATCTCTGTCATAGTTCCTCTGTTTCTAAATTTAGACAACACTTCTTTTGGAGAATGAAGCTAGCTAATTTGCTTTGTTTCCAGTCGTTATGCTAAGCTAAACTGGTTACATGATGCACCATATTTTTTTTATATACCGTATTTTCCGGACTATTAAGCGCACCTGTCTATAAGCCGCTATTGAATTTATTTGAACAGTTTCATGTGGTCCACTCTGACCGGGTCTAATGGGACGAGGCTAAATGTATCGGCGGCACGGAGCTTGCTAGCTTGTAAAAAGCTAACGAGCTTCGTGCCGCCGATACATGAGAAACACCGGTGTTTAAGATCAAAGCGTTGGAAAAAAGTAGCGGCTTATTGTCCGGAAAATACGGTACATGCATGAGAGAAGCGGCGGCGCCTCACAGCAAGAAGGTATGGGGTTCGAATCTCTTGCATGCGTGGGTCTTCTCCGGGTACTCTGGTTTCCTCCCACAGTCCAAAGACATGCTTGTTAGGTGAATTGGTGACCCTAAATTAACCGTAGGAGTGTGAATGTTTGTTTATCTCTGTGTTAGCCCCGCCTCTTCCCCGATGACAGCTGGGGTAGGCTCCAGCAGACCCAAATGTGGACAAAGCAGGTATAGAGAGAAAATTTGCAAAAACTTCCCAAACTTCCTGGATGATGTGAAATATGTGCTGTCGACAAGGCTCACAACAAGGGCATTTTCCTTATTACCTGAGAAGGTGACATTTTCATAAAATATAGCACACTACAGCAAGGTTGTGTTCACTGCACAACACAGTTATATTTCATACAACGCAGCTTGTGTGAAACCTGCTTTGGCCTTATCGGAAGATCAAAAATGAAAAGTTTACCCAAAAGTAGATTAAACAAAAAGTCTAAATCTACACTTTCTTCCATCTGTCATCATCCTGGGTTCAACAAGGCAGGAAAGGGCTTTAGTGAAGGCTGTTTATGGCCATTAAAAGGGGAATCATCCACAATAAAACCCCAGCTCTGCAGTTTAGGAAGTGTTGGATAAGGACTAGGCCTGCAATGAAACAAATGGAAATGAAATGGAGCCTAATTTTACTGGCCAGCATGGCATAAAATGGTAACACACCCATGGCTAAATACCCTGTCTTGGCAAGTCAGCACTGTATACTCAGCCATCCTGTTGGGACTGCACCATGCTTCATGTCTCCCTGATCCACAGCCCTTTTCTCTTTCTGCTTCTCTGACAGCCGATATACACTGTGTGACCCAGTTTCACAAAGTTTTCAATCGTATGCCGTGTTGGAAGGACACCAAAATGCCACAGCTCTTTGCAGCAATATGGTAATTCACTGTCATGGCATGTGATAAAGAGCGAGATAATATCTTTCCTTCTTGCTGGTAGCTACCATGACAAATATCACTCTAAATATATGTGTGTGTGTGTAACCGGTCGATGGCCACAGTCGAATCCTCTAACAGAAGAGAGGAGTGTGGAGTTTGCAGCGTGGTTATTTTAAAACAGACTAATCATCCTGGTAAGTAGCGTGGTCATGGCATTTACAGAGTGTGCCCACATTAAGAACCATGACTATTAGTCACTTAAATTTAAAAGAGAGAACAGTAAAACACAAATGTTATTTCAGGTTGATGGCTTGACATTATATAATAGATGGGGTTTTATTAGGATTTTTTTTGCACCATGATGAAGTCAGTCTTGTGGAACAATGAACTGAAGCCTACATCTTTATGACCTCATGGGAAACTCCGCAGTCACTCTTCATTCCTCCTCTCACTGAGTCGAGCTTAAAACTATTTGAGCATCTCTGTAACAGTTTTCACATTTTATATCAAATGTAGTTTCTAGAAAATCACTGATTACAATTTTAAAAATCAAATCTGATTATGTATCACATAATGAGGAAGGTAAACCCATGAGGGTAATATATAGATACATCCTTACAATAAAAAATAGAAGTTTTATATTGTATTCGGCAGATTGCTGGAGATATGTAGAAGTGTGACACATACATACCATAACTCTTCAGCTGATTTGTGTTCCTGTTGGCTCTGAGGCTGAGGGAGGCTGTTGTCACTTTTAGGTGAAGTATCAGTCGGGCTTCCTGTTTCTGCTGCTGCTGCTGCAGTTGAGGATGAATACGATGAGGAAGATGACAAAGACAGCACATCTCCATCCATGATTGATCAAACTTTTAAATCTTTATGAAGTCCGAGACAAACTTGGTCTTTAAACGTCTCCTTCTCAGCATGTGGTGGAAAGTAAATAGTGGAATCAGTATTGATACGTAGTGAAAGAGGAAGTAGCTGAGACCAAGGGCCACATGATGCGGAGAATAGGAAGTGACACAGATGTTATGTTTCAGAGGGCCAGTCCCACTGTGGTTTAAAGTGTTGACATGTTGTTTTGTTCCGGCAGCATTTGGAGAAGGTGGGAAACCCCACTCAGTGTGGGATGTTTGTGCATGTGTGTAAGTGCCTGTTAGCTCAGAAAAGCGCTAATAGGTGCAGAGCTCAGTAGATATGCATAATTTCTGCATGATTGTATATTGCAGGACATGTAATTAATAATAATAATGGTAATGCATACATTTATTCATGGCACATAATGATAGGGTCAGGCTGATTCCATTCACCAGTGTGCTCATTACTGGGAGTGAGGGAAGTGGGCTGCAACAGGTTAATTAGTAAATCACATGTTCATCCAAGGGACAATCTAGTAAATTAAAGGATTTTTGTTAATTATGTTCCTGTTAGTCGGGCTAAGCTGTCTTTTATTAACACTAAGAAATTAATTTGCCAGCCTCATTTGCTACAAGCTCTTCTCCAAGTCCAGGAGTCCAAGAAATTCAAGGCCACTTCTCAGTGAACAATGCTTGTGAAATACATACCCAGTGGCAAAGATGTAGTAGTTGCAGTGCAGAGGCATACATGAAAATGTCCTGCCTCACAGCCAATGAAGACTAAATAGAAACAAGCAGCTGATCCCCTCCATCAGCACCAGTTCACTTTTAGCAGGACTGCATTGCCCCTATCGCCTTGTTCAGAAAGTTAAAAGAGAAAAAGATTTACAGACTCCACAGCAGTGTGATTTAAGGGATAGCAATTACAGCGTTTGTCAGTCCAACAATTTATATCTTGACAACTACTGTCTGGGTTTGGCATGTCATTGCCACAACACTAAAGGTAACAGGAGGATGCCTTTAAATGAGTTTGGTGCACAGAATTGAAATAGGATAGATGAAGGTAATGTGATGTCACCTGCTGGTTTGTGAACCAGGAGATCGGCATTTGATTGTCGCCATGTTGGTTGCTTGGAGCCAGAAGTGACCATATTTGGAATGAAGTGAATGAGTGAGGAGGCGGGTCCGATCCCCGAACCCAGTGACTCTGTTGGTGGTGGTCTCACTGGAGGCCCGGCCTGTTGATCACACTAACCACTGCACTAAATGTTCCTCTTTTTTAAAAACTAATATCTACGTATTGATGTTTTTTTTTGATGGACCACTGCATAGTTCACTGACAACAACAGCTGACTTCAGGTAATGACATCAGAATGACTTGTGTAAAAAAAATGTATTGACTGGAATTTCATGTTTGAAAATGACCATTTTTGAATCAAAGTCAATTGGAGTTTTGTGGAGTCAGCATCTAGTGGCCGTCGGGGATATTACACTTTGTTTTGCACCTAAGCATTGGCCTCATTTTTGAGACTCGGTTACTTTTTCCATTTCTCTATACAATGCATGGCTTGGTGATCCTCTGACTGTTCTGTCTGAGTGCATCTGCAAAATACTAATGACATTCAGTCTCAGTTTAGCACTAGAAAGAAAATGTGAGCTTGTGAAGGGAAATATTACCAGCTGAACAGCAGGGTATCATTATCTGAGTGAATATGGTGACTCAAAGTACCCCTGTGGCTATTGTAAGTACAACTTCACTCAGCTACTGTGGCTGTAGATTTGTTTACATGTGCACAAGGTACAAGGACTCAGCTGATGATTCATGTATGAGGCAGTTAAGAGCTACCTACTTTCTTGGAAACTTGGTATGCATCATCCATTTCCATTCATTTACTGATGCTGTCACATGTGAATATGTGAACAACAGGAGGTTGTTGCAAAGAGCTTTTAGACTAGAGAAGGAAAAAAAAATGAAATAAAATAAAAAAGTTTTTAAATGTAGACTGGGTTATAGCAAGCTCGGTCAAAGTTGTTGTCATTTTACCATCTGATTTACCGCCATGAGATAAAAGCTGGAGAGGCAACAAAACATGTCAGTGCTGCCCAGTAGCTCCGACGTGCTCCAGTAATTCCACTCACATGTCTGTGCCATCTATCATGGAACCAGTCAGAGTATTGCTGTGCCAAGCAGAGGCTTTGCTGGGAGGCCGAACAAGGCAGAAGCAATGCAGTGCCTTTATTGACCCAAGCCTCTGTCAGAGCCAAGGACAAATGGGAGGCTACTCCACAGTGGGATTGATTTTTAGTCTAACAAGAGATCGTAGAGAGGAATAGAGAGTGTCCCACGGAGTGAGGACGACTCAGAAGTGGATAGCTTCGTAGTTTATAGCTGCTCCTCTACGTGTCTTAACTGAATTCTTCATTACCTAAGAAGAAAAAAGGTTTAGGTTTTAAAAATGGATGGGAACAAATTAGGCTTTTTAGCACTGGGTGTCTCCACAGATCCAGTCGTACAATAACAGTTGCTTCACCTGTTTGGTCTCCAGCTGCAGCAGCTTGACTCCGGGTCGATGATTGAATTCGATCAGCTGCTCCGGGTTCAGTGACAGAATACATTTCTATGGTCTCTACTAAGAACTATTAATATAAATGAGCCCTGCCGTGTGTTTTCCAGTTGCATGACTGTAGATCTGGGAGAATTTCTCCTAAAATCTTGCCATGCATTAACCTGTCCCCTCCTCATTTACAACAAAGTGAAGTGACACACACACGACAGGGAGCATGTGAGCTTGCATCACACAAACACATACTCCAAGGACTGTTGTTGTTATGGGACCAGCACAGCAGAAACGCTCTGACTAGCAAATTAGGAGAAAATTGAATTGCACGGCACAATGTCACATGAATAATATTTTGTACATATAAAGTATAATTGATGGTGTGCGT
Organism: Pseudochromis fuscus; assembly: GCA_900323345.1. Lineage (NCBI taxonomy): Eukaryota > Metazoa > Chordata > Actinopteri > Pseudochromidae > Pseudochromis > Pseudochromis fuscus. Next base: position 9,641 of record OOFC01023936.1, on the reverse strand, counting down.
GCATCGCATTAGACTGAGAGACAGAGATATGGCATTAATCAGTTGTGTCCTCCAATGAGGGAGAGCGTGTCAGCAGGTTATGATCAAAGCTGTCAATAATATAAAAAGCTCTTTAATTAGTCATCTAATGGTAAGCTCAGCCTTTCCCAGCTGCTGATATTAACATGAAAGGAAAAGGTTACAAATGGAGAACTACACAGTAAACCGATGCTGCTTCCAGTTTAGAAAAACTCTTGGATCAGAAATACTCTGCAGTGGGTGGCATCAGCAGAGTTATTCTGAATTGATTCTGATCACAAACAATGATTCACCTCCTCTCTCTATAACGTACCAAAGGATGCCACACTACAACAACAAAATCACACGAACCTTTGAAGATTTCCAGACATGAAAAAGACTGCGAAGCTGTGAAGTCAAAACAAAAGATATAAACTGCTGTTAGAGATCAAGCTTGAAGACGCAGGCGGGCAGCACACACCTCTCTGTCAGTACCGGGGCTGATGGAGAGGGATTGCCTGTCGTGTCAGGCACGATTCAGAACAATGAAAGTTTAAATTTGGAAATTTGATAACTTCAGAGTTTTACAGCTTATCGGCTGCTGCAGATTTATGGAGAAAACAAGACCAGGGACACTTGAGGCCTAAAAGCATTAAACTCCAAAGTACAAAACATTGAAGTTTGTTCCCAGACCCCTCTCTGCTTGATGCTACATTAACCAGCACCTGAATCTGCTGTTGGCTGTCTGCATGTGTGCATTGTGGGTAATATGGGCACCAGCCCTTAACAGGGTAGAAAAACAGAATAAACAGAAAGCCCTCATCATCCATATCTTATCACCAGTAAATTATCTCAGATAGTAGACGCTGCGTGTGTGTGTGTGTGTGTGTATGTGGACTTTCTCCTAAATCCATTAAAAATGAGAAAAGTTATTAATTTTACCCAAAGAGCTGAAACATTTCACTGTTTTCAGTTTGTGCCACAGACTGTATATAGTACGGACAAAGCTAAAGTGATGTCACATGCTGATTTGTGGATTTTGAAGCGAGGAGTTTGGCATTTAAACGTTGCCATGTTGGTTGCTTGGAGACAGAAGTGACCATATTTGGATATAAAAGGAAGAGCGAGGAGACGGGACTGGAAGCCTAATATCTACGTAATGATGAAATGATTTACAGATTGACCTCCAGGTTAGTGATAAGACTGACTTTAGCTAATGTCATCAGACGGACTTCTGGAAAACAATGTATTGACTCAGTATTTTATGACTGAAAATGATGATCTTTGAATTGATGACACAGTTTTTTGGAACCAGCCTCGATTGGCCGTTGGGGTGTTGGACTTTTTTCCAAATTGGCTTCACTTTTGAGATCTGTTTGCTTCATCCACAAAACATTTGGCCCTTAAAATTAATAAGGATTTTTCAGACAGGATCCCAATTATCTGTACCTTGAGCAAAATGCCTCACAGCTCAATAAATACATTAGTTAATTAATTAATTAATCAAGATTTGTTTGTTGTTTTTCTGTGATGTTGCTAATGGGCTGACAAACTAACACAGGCAAAGCATAATCTCACTGGCGGAGGTAAAAATCAGTATCTGGCTGCTACAGTTTTAATATTTTAAGTTAAAAGACCATGAATAATGTTAAAGCACTGTAACTGTACAATGCTACTTTTACATGATTACACTGGCGATGATTTATGTGTCTTATTGTCAACAAACCCCATGAAAAGAAAATCCTGAGTTCACAATAATAAGGTTTTGTATTCGTAGCTTAAACCTGTTTATTCATCATTATTGTGAAAAGCATCAATGAACTACATCATGGAGCTGGATGATGGGGCTTTATTCTATTTAGAGTGAATTTCAGGTACACCTTTCTTCTGCTGTAAATATTCACTTGAACACAAAATGTGGATTAATCCTCGGGTATAAATGGTTCCCAACAGATGCATTATTTACTCTGTTTGAGTAACAGCGAACCAACGAGCTGGAGGCTGAGAACCTCACACAACGTAGGGAAAATGGAAAGTAATGACGAGTGGACTGAACTAGTGCTGTCAGTCTGTTCATGTGATTTGTTGACAAAGACTAAAATGACATCAGCCTTATCCTGTCAGACCTTGGAGTTGCACTTTTGTTTTCTGTGGGGATTTTCTCACTGTGGATTCAAAATCCCTGCTGATTGCATCTGAAAAGCCCTGTGTTGCAGAGAGGCAGACACATTGAGTTCAGCAAAGTTTTAATGTGACACTTGTTATTAATTTGGCCAGTTAATCACAAATGCTCACAATTCTCCATTAACTAAGCTTTTAATGCTCCCATTAAGAATTAATGTCACCATACTTTGCACTTCAACATGGGTGAGCTCATTAGAGACGGTCTCTGAACATGGCTCTTCTCTGCCCGGCCATGACACAATACATTACAGCCCGCCTCACTGTCTAGATTATATTGTTGGGGAGTAAATCTAATCTGGTCTATTTAAGTCAGTAGACAGGTTCATCATTGTCTCATTGTGTAATCTAGGGCTCCATGTTAGTTTCCGTTCATGCTTATTTTATTGTCATTTTCCTTGCTCTTTTCATCCCTCTTTGCTTATGTCCTCTCCACGTCCTTTTTTTTCCTCGGAGGATGAGAGCCAAACAATTTGCATATCTGGCCGAGACCTCCGCTGGGTAGTTATGACCTCTATTTATCAGCTGCAGAAATGATAACAGGTGACAAAAACGATAGGGCGGCACAGTTTTATTCTGCTGTGAAGCCCAATCGCGGTGGGACGGGAGAATTACAGTGAAATGCTGCCTGGATCTTTTTCATTTAATTAGAAATGGTGCTGAGCTGAAGCTGTGGCTCTGCCTATCACACTGACTCGTGGAGGGAGAGGAAGGTGGCTCGCAGTCACACAAACCCAATCCATCAACACACAAACTTGTTTTGCGTGTGTGTGTGTGTGTAGTAGAAATATTGCACAGGTAAAAGGGTGTGTGTAGGTTCGAGTGCAGCAGGATTTTTCCAATATCACAGCAGGCTGCATCCAAAAGATTTCATTTTCTACATCTTCTCGCACCCTAATCTGTGTGCAGGCTTAGAGCTGGAAAGTTAAATTGAAGGCGAGAGGGAAGGGTTGTATGAAACATGCGAGGCATCAGAAAACTTGGAAAAATGTCAAGGGAAAGAATCAACCGAAAATAGATTTTTGCAAACACAGAATTACTGCGCCACAAAGTACTTTTTGACTCTTTCCCTCTCCACTTACTACAGCATTCAACTACATTCAGCCATATTTGTAATATAGTCAAAAAATCTTTGAACATGAGTCCATTTTCTGTGAAGTCCTGGAGTTATTACCAAGCTGATCTGACACTGACAGTTTGAATATAACAGCAGGTGATAAATAAGCCACGGGACGGTCAGTCAGTATTATCCGTGTGTCAATCACTGGACCATAATGTGACCTCAAGCAGACCCGGAGCCAAGTATCGATCCTCACCTGCAGACTTCAAACTGGCCATGACAATAAGCCGCCTCATAACTCTGCTGCTCCACTGCTGCTGTTTCTGCAGAGCTAATCTATCCAGCCGTGCCATGAGGTTACCAAATGTGACGTATCATATTTCCTGGCCGGCCTCTCATTGCATTACAATTGGTAAGTCATATGAATGAACACATGGAGCGGCGCGTACTTGCTGAGACACACAGAAATTCGCATTATAGTCATTTCAGAAGAGTGTGTGGTCATTATGGGGTAAAAGTAGAGTAAATTGGAGTTCTACGACCTGTGAAATATTTGTATGTGCCACCTTGTGAAATGCAGTGTGTATGTGTGTGTGTGTGTTAGCTTAAGGAATATGAACTGAGGTGGGAATGTATGCTGAAGGGGGCGGGTGGCATTGTGCCTGTAGGCTCTGGATCACCCTGACAGAATCAATGGGGTCAATTAACACAGGGCCCAACTGAAAGCAAACACTTTATCAAATCCATTTGTAATCCACTATGTGTTTCTTCAGTGTGTGTGTGTAGGTGTGTGTGTGTGTGTGTGTGTGTGTGGGTGGGGGGAATAGATACACCGTGAAAGTAAAAATAAAAAAGCACAGACCTCTGAAAGAAAGGAAACCCAGAACGGAAACTTCTTCTGTCATAGATGAAGTGAGTAAATTAAAAAAAAAAAAAGTTTGTGCAGTTCAACAAAAAGTCAGAGGAACCACAGTCTTTTCCTATGAGACAAACAATGATGAAAACTCCACAGAGCAGGGGATTTACTACTTTCATTGATTATAGTTCGATAGGTTATTCCTCTGATTTCCTCCCATAAAGCTAGGACGCTTGAACTGAAACATTAAAACAAGAAAAATCCAAATCTAAGCTACATAGAGAAAACGATCTTGACATTTCAGTTGGATTTATTCCTGACACTGGGGGTTAACGGCGGTCTTCTCGGAGGTGCTGTAGGTTTTGATTTAAAGGTCAGTATTGCACCTCTTCAGCGGCACTAAGACACTGAGACAGATGAGCTATACGTGACTGTACTGTGTTGAGCTCTAATTATATTCCACCATGATAATCGTGTTTACATTTTTTTTTTTTATTTACTTTGTGATATAGAGGGACAATTCGGAGAGGGTGCCTTGTTTATACTAAATAAAAGATTAACCACAGCGTGCAAATGCTGTGTTTACGTTCTTTCATTTAGGAGGATGGAGAGCAGCGATCACGGCTACCAGAAGGTTTGTGGTGATAATGGCTTTGTTAGATGTGCGTTACTGAAAAGGACACGATTGTTGAGCATCCCTTCAATTTGTTTAATGTTATCTTCACTATCTTTTTTAAACTTGCAGGAGAAAACAGAGGCTGCTAGCGATGAGTGATCACATCTCTCCACATCGCCGCTAACACATAATGTGGTTACATTTTTTTAAGAGGTGTTTATCATCTGCAGTGCGTACATCTGTTGGCTGCCTTAATGATTTATTAGAAATCTTTTTTGCAATTCAGGAGCGTCTTTGTTTGGGGCTTGCTTGTGTTGTGACTACTCTTGTCTTTCAAAATCAAATCTGTGAAGTTTTATTAGAAAATTATAGTTGAGGTAATAACCTAGATAAAATCATAAGGAGGTTTTTTTCCCTGAGATGTGAAAAACGCTGACCCAAAAGACATAATAAGACTATTTCCACGAGCTGAGAACTGTTCTCTGAGATAATTAAATTTTTGTCTTCAGTGAGCTGCCTGTACTTAACCTGTCCACTGGGACCACATGTGTTGAATCGACAATATCCTCCAGCTACTGGTGTGCAAGGAAACGAGAAAGCATCCTTTTAGTGCATATCCATACTCCAGGTCTCTTTGCATCAACAGCTCTGAAGGAAACCCACTTCTCCTCAGCAGACGATCAGATAATGATTCTCCGAGACAAATACCTGCTTTGGCTCTGTTATAGTATGTGGGGAGTTTCATCTCTCTCAGGTTCCAGACAGTTAGCTCTGCCTTTGCCTTCTTCTCATTTACCCAAAGCCAATATGACTATTTATGTGGGGTGCTGGGAAATGATAAATTACGGTATGCCGCCTAATAAATATGAAATCCCTGGATCATTAGCCGGATTAGATTGGAGGGAAAAGTGCATAATCAGCCTATGGATGCGCTGGAGTCGGGCAGTCATCGATATCATCGCATCAGCTCACCCTCAAAGAGACTGAGATAGTTGGAGAGACAGTTAGAAACAGGGTGAGAGAGAGAGGGAGAGAAAAGGAGGGCAGTCTGAAAGGATTAATTCAGTAATAGACAGAGAGCAGGCTGAAGCAATTAGAGACTATGACCGTCTATTTAGCATTGAAATGGGTCTGCCACTGCCATGGGAAGTGCAGTTGTTTGGTCTTGGACTTTGGAGGAGGATGCATGTGAAGTGAGGGGGGAACAGGAGGTTAAAAGATAAAGGTTTGCTGTCAGTTGTATTGCACCGAGGGCAGAAGAGGGGAAAACAGTGGGGATGAAGATATGCTTCTGTGTTGTCGAATGTATCGTGCTGACATCACCTTACACCCAGTGTTGCTTTTACCTTTTAGCTTCCAGCTAAGGCTCAGAGATGGTGGAGAAGTGGTGCCACAGAGTGCTGCAGTGGGCCATCCCTGCAGCCGGCTGACAGGCCAGTCGATGTGTTTAATCAACCAAAGACACGCTATAGGGAAACAGGCCCTGCATCAAAGAAGTGCTGACACATTGATCCACCTCACCTCCAGCCATAACCGCCTATCTGCTTTGCCTGATCCGCGGCAGCCACACATGCAGTCGTCATGAAAGGAAAGAGAGATAACCTGAAAGAAAAAGGGAGGATGTGTGCTGCTAGGAGATCAATACAGCTCCAAGTATTGCTGTGTTCCAGCATTAGAACAGGATAAAATTGATCCAGACGTCACGTTCAATCTAATGGCTCCAAGTTTTAAAGAGCAATTTTGTCCTGAAACCACGGTGGCCACAAAATATGTAGAAATTCTTTCATTAAAAAAAGTTTTATAGTCAGACTGCGCCGCTGACTGCGAGGCCCTTCATTTGCTAATGCCCATCTGGATTTGGAAGCTCTGCACCACATCATAAAGATGAGGTATTATCTCCTCAATACACAGGCTCTGTCTCACTTTGACTATATCCTTTTGGGATCGTAAAAATGAGCAATAGAAAATGTCACTGTCTTTCATGGGACAGTAACTTTTCCCAAGCAGCTTTCTTTGTGCAATAAAAGTATTGAAATCTCTGACGTATGAAGATACACACGGCTTGGCTAGTCCCACACACACACACACACACACACACACTCCTGCCCATCATTTCAACATCATACTTCCACAATACGTCACCGCGCCGTCGTCTATAAAGAGGTTTATTTCTGGTGCAAATTTCAATGGCACTGTGGGAAATTGGTTTTCTGTAATGTATTCTTTCTTTTTTATCCTTTGACATAATCCCTTTTTCATATGAATATTTCTCACAAGATAAACCCTCATTTTTTTGTCTCGTATACTCAAAGAGAAAAACAGCAAAAATAGATTTCTTTGAGGATATGGCCTGTAAGATTACATTTCCTCTTACATCATCCTTTTTCCATCTGCTCTGTGTCCTCCCACTCCCAGAAAAGGGGCTGATGGAGGCACTGCTGCAGCCCTCTAGGTTTCCTTATTCATCCCACTGCCCCTCGCCTCGGCCCGGCATCGTTAGCTCACTGCAGGCCTAATTGGGCTGTGTCTAATAACAGCGGTCCCCAGGGTGTGCTCTAATGAATAGAGAATATAATTAATGCCACGGTGACGGATATTGGCTCACGGCCCTCAGGCAGGACCTGCTCAGTATTCAACTTCTTCTCCAACTTATCTTCCTCTGTCTCCCTCTGTCTCTCCATCCACTCCACCAGGTGACCTGAGCTTTACCACCATTACATATTCACCAGGGTTTCACCCAATGGGCTCTGCTCCATTGCTGATCTAAAGAAAAAAAAAAAAAAAACTACAGATGCATTACCCTCCATTTGAGATATTAATCCTATTGTAAACAATGCTGTGGTTGTCCGCCCTGCTGCTTCCAGAGAGCAACAAATCAGCAGAGCAAATGGCACTTTTCCGCTCTGAATTTTAAACATGTTTGTGTGTGTGTCATTAGCTGAGGGTGGATGCCTGATTGAGAGTGTGTGTGTGTGAGTGTGTGTTGTGGGGGGGGTACCGGTGCTGTGTCAGCGTATGTGTCAATGGGGCACCCAGGTGAATCCGGGAAAAGACGGAGGAGTGAAGAGCCAGCTGCTCTGCCACTCAGTGAACACATCTACACGCATCCATCTCGCTGTCCGCAGCTCTGTCATGCCTCACAGGGAGACTCTGATGGATTCACCCTCATTCCTGCCCTTTCTCCTCTCTCACATGTCTCTCCTCTCTGCCCTCCCATCTCCATCTGTCTACCATCTGCTCCATCCCTCGAACTCCTTTCCTCCCATGTTGCCTCGTGTACAGTTTGATTTCACTCTACCCGCGCACTTACTTTCTCCCACGTGCTCGCTCTGCACTGGTTTTATTTCCACGGGGGGGTTTAGAGCTCGGGAATAACACACTCACACTATAGAAATTCCGGGGTTGTAAAGGCAAATGCTTTGTGGCACACTACCGCCTCTTGGTGGTAGCTCCTCGCAACTGCACCCCAAAAAGGTGCGATTGCTTCCACTTTGACTGCCAGCATCTCCGGCCAGGCATCCGTCCAGGGTAAGCTGTTAATGAGCCTCCAGCAAGAAACAAAATGAAAGGGGGAGAGGTGTAGAGGATAGGAAAGGGCTGGAGGGAGGGAGAGAAAGAGATAAAGGGAGTAAAAAATAGTTGGCAGCATAGAGAGCTGCAGTGAGTGGGGGTGAAAAAAAGTTATAACGAGGTGATGCTCTGTGGCTTCAGTTGGCTAGGTGTTAAGTTAGGCTAGTATGTAGAGCTTTGGCAGGATTAGAGAAACAACATCTGCACACTGAGAGGCTGCATGCTAATGACTGTGCTAGAGATTGACAAATGACTGCACAGATGCCCTCGTTTGCCTCCATATCTGCATGTATGACTTTGTCTGTGAAGGTAATTGCAGATCTCTGTGTGCATGTTTGGTCTTGTTTTGTTTGTGGTTGCTGTGTGCGCCGCGTCTCCCTGACTGACTGACAGGTCATTAATGCACATGGGCTCCCACCTATGTACCAAGCTGATGGAGTAAAGCCACACCATTATGTTAAAACCATTAGCAGGAGGCAGAATTCATGACATGAATGGCTCCCATGCCAGCTGACTGAAATATCTATAAATGGATTAAATTAAATATGCGCACATCCTGACTGACAGAGACAAAATGCTGCATTACATTTATGAATTTGCAGACTGTTTTGGCCTCAGCAGCGTTATTCTGTGGGACAATAATGATGTCCTTATTTTAATTAAATGGAGATTGCAACCTTCTCTCACACTGATGTAGGTATATATCTCTGAGTATGCAAAAAACAGCCATAAAAGCATCTATTCAACATCTTAACATCACAGCACAGTATACTCCACTGCACTGACCTTGGCTGTAATTGCAGCAGGACCTTTTCTTTTATGCATTGGTCACCAGGATAGAGAAATTAAATGTCAACCAGGCCTGAGGGTGGAAGAAGAAGGAAGGTAGTCCACTGTATCGGATTGGAAGCTGTCCAAGATGTCCGACAGTCGGTCCCACTGTTCTCCCTGCTTCCCGCATGGGAGAGCTCCAGTCTCACCATGCACACACACACACACACACACACACACACATCAACAAGTACTCACAAAGATGTCAGATATAGTAAAAAACCCTCCCTGAAATGGATACTAATGGAATTCTGTGGGAGTCTACTTAATTGTAGAGTATAAACATCCTTTCATTCATGCAAACAGGCACACACACAGCACACACTCACACACACACTTGTCACTAAGCGATACAGAAGACAGAGGGATTGGGAGTATCTACATTTGGAGGGGAAATAGAGCATGTGGTGACAGCAGAGCGGTGGGAGAGTCCGAAGGGAGTCGGTGGTGTGCAGCAGAGAGGAACAGCTTTGACTCAAGGTTTCTCAGAGTCACACGGGGTGGTACACAACACCGGGCTTCCTGAAATG
>OOFC01023934.1:0-20078 GCA_900323345.1 Pseudochromis fuscus | reverse complement strand
CGGCAAGAACATCCAGAAGGCGCTGGTGGCAGAGCACCTGAGAGGCTGGTACCAACGCAACACCGCGCAGAAACAAGCCGTGTACAACTACGACTACGACAGAGGCTCCCAGCAGAGCCTGGGTTATCAGACCATGCCTGCACCCTACAGCCACAACAACAGGAACATTTCCTACTCATCAGGTTGGCTCAGTGCACCGTGTCCTACAGGCTCCTGTGCACGATGTCCCTAATTTTACATGCTTTGCTAACTTGTACCACTTTTCTCCAGTGTCCTCCGTGTCCTCCAGCGGAAACTGGCACAGCCACGTGAGCGGCGGTGGCGGTATGTCAGAATACGACATGCCCGTGCATGCGCCGCAGTCCTACTCTTACTCTACAGCCCCGTACAGCCACGCAGCCCACAGCAGGTGAGAAAAAAAAAAACTTGGCCTCAGCTCTTCTCTTTATCCAATAAGCCACTCCCTGATCCTCCTGATCCCCCGAGCTAAGCGCTAGTGTTTAATTACCTAGAATGGATGGCTACTGAAAATATAAGCTGCTATTTAGATTTGTTATCCCTTACATGCACCAGTGCTGTGGACTAATGTGTAGCCAGTGTTACCTTTTTCTTCAACATCACTCTTAAATTATCAAACAGACTTATCCACAGACCTGCAGCTATTTAATACGACAGCCGGGTTCTGCAGCAGGATTATAGGATCTGTGCTGCCAGCAGTCAGTTCCTCCTCAGAGCTTAAACATGGTTGTCCTCTCCCTAACTGTCCACCGGGCCCTGCTTTCTTATAGATATGGCGCCTCCCAGCTTTGTAAGGGCTCCTGGCACAGTCCTGATGGACAGAGGCGCTGTGCGTTTGTCGCTGCTAGCTCTTCCTCCTCTGGTTCCCCTTCCTCTTCCTCCTTCCCCTCCTCCCCCTCCTACTCCCCCGGCTCTCGGGTCAGGCAGGTGACCTCCAGCCCCGCGCAGCCACAATCCTCCAGAGGACACAGGCTCAGTAAGGTGTCCTTTGCTAAAGGTAGCTCCTAGTAAGTGGCCGGAGCCTGTGTGTCCGCAGCGTGACTCCATACGTCTGCTTGCTGATGTTTTGAAGTGCATTTTTGACATGTTTCACTGATCCTCCATTTGTCATGTTCGATAAGGTAACTTGCATGGCTTCATTAGAAGAAAATACAATTTAAAAAAAAAAATGCCTGCCCCCACTTCTTCTTCCAGCTGGCATTTTGTCATCCAGAGGTCACATTTCTCTGCAGGGTGCCTCTTACTGCTCAGTGTTTTTGTTTGTTTGTTTGTTTGTTTTCCTCTGCTGTTGCCTTCGTCTCGGCCCGTGCAGAGGCTCCTTGCTCATGTGCTGCCATTCACCCTTTGACCTTTGCCCCCCTCCCCCTCCTCCCTCTCATGCACAGATACCCATCAGAGTTTGAGTGGCGAAGCTGTGATAGGATGGCGTGCCCTGCGGGGCCTTTAGAGAGGTGTGGTGCTGTTGCCTTTGCTACTGACCAGGAAAATTAACTCTTCTCCCCCCCACACACAATAATCACAGCACAGAAGAAAGGGTGAGAGACAAGAACGTAAAAACTACCCCACATGGTTACTTATCCTGGTGACGGTGATGTGTGTTTTCTGTGGCAGGGACTGACAGAGCACTAAATCCTTTCATGTCACTCCTCCTAATTTTGAATTGATTTCTCTGGGTTTTTGTTTGATTTGTTCTCTGGGTGTCTCGTGGTGACGGGAGGGCACTCGGGCGGCAAAGGGAAAATGTGACCCCTGAACATCGCTGCATTTGAAGGCTGTGCGTGTGTGTATATGATCTGTGTGCCTCTGCTGTTTCATTGGGTGAGAATGTTTGACCCTGGGTTTGATGCTGACATTTACAGACCTGAAACATCAGGTGGTAGCTTATATTTTTTATTGATAATCCTTCTTTTAGTTTAGCTCCTGATCTTGGTACCCAGGGTTAATTCATTCCACCCACATGGTGAACCAACCAGGTTACTTTTAGTTTCAAGCTTTCTAACTTCTTTCAACCATGTGTGTTTATTACAGGTCCTATATAGACGTCAGCCAAATGGACACACACATCAGCAACCAGATGCACACCAACTTGGACCCGGAAGACCAGATTTACTGGCACGAGGACTCAAAACCAGGAACAATAGTTTAGCTGCCTGTCGTCGTGCTGTGTGGAAATTTTCACCTTGACAACATGTCACTGTGCCTTAGACTGCACTTACCTGTTTCTGTGTAAGAATGAAGGAACTCTGTGGAATCCAAGCAAATGAAGTATTCTCCACTTTCGGTTCTCTTTGAGTGCAGCTGTGCCAAACGGACACAACAACAACAAAAACCCTGCAGGAGTGTCGGGATTGCGAGTGTTTGTGGTGATGTGCACTGAAACTCCACCAGGCCCCGCTCCCTGCTGCGGACTGTGCGGTACAGCCAGAGGGGACGTGGACTGATCCCAACCTCAGTCTCTGCACGAGGATACTGAGCAGCAACGAACAACAACAGTCACACACACATGTATGAACTCTGTAACCATGAAGGATTGATAAGGATTTTATCAACATGAAGGATGGGACTCATTAAAAACTCCCAGAACATTGTGCAGTCACCAGATCCAGTTTAATCACAGCATCGCTTCAAACTACCACCACTCTGCTTCCAGTCTGTCATTCACAAAGTATTCACTCTATCTCACTGTCAGTACTTACAACATAATTGAGCCAAATACTTATTTGTCGCACCAGTATTACCCGAAGTCACCGATTTTGATATTACTGCCACTGCAGGAAGACGGAAAATCCAGATTTGTGTTTTTTATTTCATCCATGCTGGAAATCATGGACTGGTGCTCCCAACTTCTCTCAAGAGAATGAAGCTGTATGTAAATATTGGTATTGTAAATACACTGGTTTCTGTCCTTTTTTTTTTTTTTTTTAGAGCATTTTTTATGTATTTGAAAAGCATGTAATATATAGTAAACAATTATTGTTAAGCTGGTTCTTAGTAATTTGTATAATTGCATTTGTTTGAATTAAAAAAGAAAAGAAATCTGCTTTTGACTCAGTTGTTTTGTTGGTGGAGGGCTGGGGGGGGACTTTGAAGCATCTCATCCCTCTGAGTGCTGAACCACACAGGATTTAAATCCAAATCCATTAAATTAGGTAAACGAGCGTCTGTTGAGCCAGTTCAATTAATGAAATGGAGTTTGAAGGAAGTGCGACGACTGTCACCCTCACACTGGAAAATAGCTCCAGAGTTTAAAGTCTCATTTATATTTTATGTCTGAAGAACGCACTTTGTCGCGGTGGTCCCGGTCAACTGAACACGAATATGTTCCCCACATATAAATGGTTTGGAAACTGCTTATCTGTGGTGCATTCAAGGAAGCAGATTATAGTTGGAGAGATAACTGGAGCGCTGGCGACGTCTCTGTGTTTTTCTTCTCTGAGCCTCGAAGAGTGAACGCAGAGCTGCAATCAGTTATAATGAGAGCTAAGTATGAATAAATGATCTGATTTTAGAAGTGCAGAGCTCGGCTGTGTTTTCTCACCGCCCTATCCGTGCTGCCAGGCTGGTTTCCTTGTGTGTTCTTAAGCCGTAAACCCACCAAACCAGTCTTTAAAACCCGTCACACCCACTCGGGGCTATAACCTCTCCCTCTGTCTTCACTGTGAATGACAAGCTAGTGTTTATAGCACCAAACCCTCCCTGTAGGCATTCATGTCAAGAGAAGCCTGCCATACACATGTTTGCCCTCCTTAGACATTGTGCTGTAACCCTTCACCTCCTTTCCCTCGCTTCCTTCCCCCAGCCGACCCACATTCTCCACCGCTGGTATCCTTCCACCGGGCGCCTCTTTACGAAGGCCATAGTTAAGCTGCTCGCAGTGCCCCTCAGTGTTGTGCTACTTGAGCGAGCTCAGGGGAGGTCTCAGACACTTCCAGCTCCTCGGCTTCCACCCGAGGCAGTGAGAGGGGAGGTGGTGGAGGAGGTGGTGGTGGTGGAGGGGAGTACTTAGTATCCAGCTGTCTCCCTCTGTCTCTGCTGCTTCACACCAGCTGCAGCCAGACATCAGGGGAGGCTGTTCCAGCTGACACTCCACTACATAAACAATAGGCTCCTATGTAATTTCCCCCCCATCTAACACTACAGACAAAACCCCTCTCATCTGGAAGCTGGATCAGGCCTGAGGATCGACCTCAGCTCCTTGGTGCAGACGGAAGTGTCTCCATCTCACGTAGCATTGAAACCTGTGAAGTACGAGTATCGAATGTCTGACTAGATTCAGACTTAGAGTCCAAGGCTTAATCCATGTCTGATCTCCACTTAATTGTTTGGGTTTGTTGTTTGATTTGCTGCCCCCCACTGGTTCTCTTTTGTGATTGTCTTGGCTTAAACATTTACCCATTATAAGAAATGGGGACTTTTGTCTTTGATCTTGTATAAAATGTAATAATTAGTTCCTTTGGTAAATCTTTAGCTCTCCCAAAAAAAAATCCTCAAGCTCTGGTCTTCAGTCTCAGTCTTGCTGGATTATAGGGCTGCAACTAACGACTCTTTGATAGTCAATTAATCATTGACTATTGAAACTATTAGTTGACTAATCAGATTATGAATCACATAATTAATAAATGGCTCTTATCTAGCTATCAGCTTTCAAATTTAACATGAAGTTTGTGCTGTCTCTAAATTGATGAGAATAAGTTAAAGAAGTTGTTAAAAAAGTGGGTTAGAAAAAGTAGTTCCTGAAGCGCTCTGTGCACTTGTTGGGTTTCAGAAACAGCAGCAGAGTGAACAAGCTACAAAGTAACAGTGAACGACAACAAAGACAAACCTTGTGTTTATTACACGAGGCTCAGGATGTTGACTGTCTAACAGTGCCAAGGTCTACACAGTGTCAGGGCAGCACAAGCTTTGTTTAAATGATGTGCTACTTAATAATAAAGGCAAGAAAGATGGATACATCATTCAAAAATACACCTTTCAACCATATTATTTACTTGCTGCTGAACACTATTGTGCATATCCAGCTCCCTGCAGAGATAGGAAGGAGGGGCGATGTCTCACTCTGCTGAAAAACAACAGTAGTTGACAATAAAATTCATTGGCAACTATTTTTATTATTATTGTTGTCGATTAACTGTTACACCCCTACTGGGTTATAATGGGGAAATGTTAGTGTTGCTGTCTCACCACAAGAGGGCAACAGTGTTCAGTTGGTTAGCGCCATAGCCTGTGTATAACATGGAATGAACAAAGCTAACGTGCTATCACCTGTTGGTTTACATTTTGAAGCCAGGAGTTTGGCATTTGAACTTCACTATATTGTTTTTTTTGGATCCAGAAGTGACCATATTTGGGTATGAAGACAGGCGTGAGGAGATGGGTCTCACCCCTGAACCTGTGGTCACTGTCCAGTGTAACCACGCCCCTAAATCTTCCTGCATTTGAAGCCTAGTATAAGTATTTCAGGTTTGAACATTTTTGAATTGAAGTTGTTTTTTTTGGAGCCAGCATCTAGAGGCCATTGGGAGTATTGCACTTTTCATTTGCTTCATTTTTGACCTTGGTTGTTTCGTCCAGTCGAGCACTGGCATCAGTACAGATGGATTATACCTTATCGTAGGTTTCAGTTCTTTCTAGCTGTTAAATAAAGTTAAAGTAGAAAAACACATTTCTCAAAGTACTGAAATCTGTATATTGCTAATGAATTATAGAACATGCACCACTGTTCCAGCACAGTTTCTAATGACGTTCAACCCAAAGCTCATACAAGGGGTGTCACACATAAACTGTCACCGGGCTCAGCCAAATTCAGATTAAAGTGAGTCTAAATCACGTTGTGCTGTGGCTTCCCCAGGATCAGCTCATCTATCTTCATCCAGAGAGTAATGGCTCTGACAAGTTATCAAGGTTGAATAGTTGGATGAGCTGACCGAGGTGCACTCAAGTTTTGTCCATGGGCACGTCTGGATGCTTTTCAAGGAGGCAGAAAAAACAACAAGTGTGAGCGCTCAGGAAGGTTGAAGAGCTCGCACGAGGATACAGCAGACCGCGCAGGTCACGGCGGGTCATCGTTAATGTGTCACATGATCAGCTGTGGTGTAGGTCTAAGCAGCCAAATCTGCTGAATGACAGGCTGTTTGAGTTATGAGGCTAGCTAACCAGCTTAGCCAGCCAAAAGCCAAAGCCTCTCAGGCAAGCCAGGGAGGGAGGGTGAGGATGCAGGGGTCAAGCTGAAAGCAGCTCACTGGCAAAATTAACCATTGTGCTGTATATTACATTGCTATCTTGGCTAATGTTGCAAGGTGCCAACCGGTAGTGTTCAAAAACAGCACACAGGTTTGTTTTTGTGTCACACTCACCATCTTCAGAGGCAATTATGGTTATTTCAAAATGACAGGTGTTGTTGATGAATGCACAAACACCAAGAAGACATGAGGTAGTGTTGTTTGTGTAAAACCACTGGAAGAAACACACACACACACACCTGTTGGGCGTGCAGCAGCGTTGCACACGTGTTGACAGGATCCATGCAGCAGCTGCAGCAGCAGGGAGAACAACAGCCTCCACTGTGTCCTCCGAGACATGACTTTACTTGAGTTTATTGCCACCGCTGTTCACTCCTCCACGTTGCACAATATGGATGAGGATGAGGCACCGCGGGAGAGGACATAAATCACTACTGTAGCACACAGGGGTGAACAGGCTCAAAGCTGGAGTCAAAGGTAAACTGGAGAGGCACTGGAATAGTGTTACACCTGAGTCTGTGGAGGTCATCTGTGGGCTCTGAAGTCGCAGAAACGATGCTACACCACGTTCTTAAAAAATGTATTTATGTCCTCGCTTTGAATACAAAGTGTTAACATGGACACTTTGAAAAACTAGCACTCTTTCTTATCTTTATGTTCCCTCCCCTGCTTTCCTCACACACTGTCACTTAAATCCAAATAACGGAGCATTATGTTCCAGATGGATTCCCGTTATCTGCAGTCAATTTCAAATGGAATCCAATAGAAAAAAACAGCAGAAGTAGCTGACACAGCGACTAACTGGGGTTTGGAGGTGAATGACTGCAGATGAATGCACTCCGTCACTGTGCCTGCTCTCAGCGCTCTGAACTATAATCTACTGCGAGCCCATTGATTAACATTTGGGGTAAGTGGAGAGGAAAGCAAAGTTAGCCCATCCATCAGCCAGGGGGCACTGTCAAGATTAAACAGTCAGAGATACGGGGGGAATACTGATGGGCACGGGTCACCTTTGAAGTCTTTATTTTAAATATTGACAAAGTGATCGGGTGCTTTTTTTTCCTTCAGTCTGGTTCTTTTTATTTCCACCAGCATTTATTCAAATGTGGACTCGAGCAAAGTGTTACATTTTATGTGAGATTATTCAAAAGAAAAAAAAACAAACCTTAAAACAATCCAGCCTGTGGAGTTTCTTGGCAGTAACGTGTGTTGACTGTGCACTTTTTTTTTTTTTATTCTGGGTTAAAAGGCAACACTTGTGCTGCTTTCACATTTTTAGTCGAGCGCACACTGGCAGGCTGATTCTGAGGCTGATTAAACACAGATTTCAAACCCAGGACGAGGTCTGCGTTTGCTGTTGCACATTTGAAAAAAACAAAAAAAAAAAGACACTTGAACATTAGCACTGAGCTGCCCTCATCACCTTTACCGAAAAGTGCCCTGACAAGTTGTGGGTGGAGTGACAGATACCCTGAGGTGAGGATAAAGCCCTTCAAATTACAATCTTTCTTTTACAAACAACAGGCGGTATAGCAAAGTTGAAGAGGTTCAGACTAAGAGACAAAGAGGTTTGTTACACCTAAGAAAAAAGTCACGATCTTTGGATGCTTGTGTGTTCTTCCCAGGTCCAGTCACTCCTTCATTTTTCCCTCCAGAAAGCTCTGGATCTTTTGTAAGTTCTCCTCCTGCTGACCCAGAGCCTCCAGCAAAATGCCCATAGGTGACCTCTTCAGTCCAGCTCCTTCGATCTTGTTCTCCAGCTTGTTCTTCATGTTGCGCAGGCGAAAGGATGCGTGAGCAAATATCACTGTAGAGGGGAGAGAGCGACTGTTAGTGTTTGAGATGTTTGGCAAAAACAAAACCATAAAGCAAAGTCAAACCATATTAATATGACTCTTTGAGAACATGTTTCATTGATTTGGTATCATTTCGTAATGCAGTGATGTCATCAAAGATATTTAGTCGGCCAATGTATTTGTTTATGTCTGTGTTCTTGTGTCGACAATGTACAAAGCTAACGTGATGTCACCTCACATTTTGAAGCCAGTGGTTGAATGTTTGAATGTCGCTATGTGGGTCGTTTGGAGGGTGGAGTGAGGAGGCGGGGCTAACCCTGGAGACTTTAGGTTAAATCTACTCTCACTGGAGACCAACCCCGTCAATCAAACTAACCACACCCCTAAATCTTCCTCTTTTTGAAGCCTAATATCGACTTATAAATAAATGATCTTCAGATGGACCAGATCACTGATACAATGAGTTAACTTTAGCTAATGACTTGTGGGAAAAATGTATTGGCTGAGTATGATCAACTTACAAGACAGAGGTAGTGTGATTGCCGTCATGAACACCATGACGCTCCCCATCAGAGAAAGCACTAAGTAGCTGGCGACCATGATGGCGATCACAAATGCTGTGGGGTTCTGCCTCTTAAAGTTGTTGATGGCGGCTCTGTTGTCCCCGGCCCACACCGACCCCAGGAAGACGGCCAGCACCACGGCCATGGCGGTGAACATCCCCAGAGGGTTGAGGAACCTGCAGGACAGCAACACAGTGACACATGAGAGAACCCTGCTGTGATGAAAGCTCAGCACTGGACTGTGTTCTCGTGTAGTCCCTGGCTCCACCTAGTGGTTCGAGGCTGCCTCTGCAACAACACCACCTCCAAATGAGCTGATTTGAACTGATTAGGTTTTTTTGTTTTTAATCCATCAACACTGGAAGACTAGTTAATTAACCATTTTATAGGAAATGTATTTGCTTTTCTGGTGTTGATGTTTCCTTTTTTCTGACATGCTATGAAACTGACTCATTGGTTGAGTAAGAAAAAAATCTGCCAATTTCCCTGTGATAAAAATAAACATTACCTGTGACCCTTACACTCTTTTTCATAGCAGTTTATCAAGTTTATCAAGTTAATCAAGTGTCAAACGCACACCCTTAAAATGAATGTGTGTTGTAGACACTTTGTTTATTTAGTGTTTCACTGTTCACTTGTGTTGTGTTCAGACAGAAAAGCTCTCAGACAAATCCAGCTATGGTGACATCATCAGGCCTGGACTGAGGCCTCAGTCAGCGTGACCGAGGGCCCGTCTCCCAAAGTAACTTCAATTGACTCACTCTGAAGTATCTGGCTTCTCAGACATTAGTAATGTTGGAAACTTTGCAGCTTGGTGAAGGTAGATGTTGTCAAAGCAGGTGATGAACGCTGATCTCAGGCCTGTCACATTGTTGAGATTACAAAAACATAAATACTGATTCATATTGACTTTTATTTTTTGCCACATAAACAGTTTTATGTACTGTGCAACACACTGAACAGGAAAAACTTGCCTTGCTCTTCTGTAAATGACCTAGAGTTTATTTTTACATTGTACTCTTTGTGGTTTTACTGTACACTTATATTTTAATGACATCTAGATAGTTGGTATAAGCTAATAAACAGTCCATATAAATATATAAGTCAATATATCTTCTTACAACAATTGCCTCCTGATACTTGATTGTAAATTTTACTTTAAACTGATACTACACTCAAAGATACGATGGCCATGTTTAATGCACAGAGTGGAAATGAATTGTACAGAATACATTTACTGTATTTCCACTCTGAAATAAGTGGCGAATGTAAAGACATCACTTTAATCCTTCTTTTAGGTTTGGCCTGCAGCATTAGTTACCAAGGTAACTGAGCTCAGTGGGCTGAAAATATCTGTGACAATCCAGCTGCTTAATGAAGCACTTCTGCTTTGAGATGAAGGATCCTTAAAAAAAAAAAAAATGAAGATGGAGCTTTGACATTCTCAAATGCACTTCTCATGAACCACTGCACCACAGTCTGATGGACGGTCTGGTGCCAATACTCAACCTACACGTCTTCACTAGTTTGTGTACTTTGTGTATGGTTTACTTTCCTTGAACCAGCCTCTAGTGTCGTTGGTGGTTTTGCATTCAGCATTGGCCTCATTTTTGAGACCTGGTTGCTTCATCCATTTCTATATACAGTCCACGGTTTATTCAGATCCCTGCATGTTTATGTTGGAGCTGCTGTATAAGATGTACTATTGCTCAATAAGCTCCCTCACACACCATAGAGACCCCTTTTTGCGTTGAGCTGTTTCCACACCGTATGAGAATAACTTCACTGACTGGGTTTTATGAAACATGTAAACTAAATGTGTCAAAGTTTAGCTCTGCTGGTTTAGGGGTCGTGACTCAGAATGGACTCATTGAGAAACTTTCCTACAGTGTGTTTGTTTTTCCTAATCAGGTGACCGGGGCAGTTGATTAAGTTACCTTTCTATCACTGATGTGCTATCTGCAGTGTAACAGCTGACCACACAAACGGCTTATGGGGGCAACAATATGTCATCACACTGCTCTGTAGACTGACCATGACGGGGCATCACTATTTTTAGTAAGCTGGGATTTATATGGAACAAAGTGCCAAGTAAAGCCAGGATATTTCATACAGGAAAGGTTTTAGAGTCTACCTTGTATGGAGGTTACCAGATAATAGACTGGTTCTTCCAGCTCAGTGTATAAAGTACATGAAAATCTTGGGTTAGATTTTCTTACTATATAAATTAGGGCCAAACTTTGATTGCAGATTCCTGTTTTCTCTCTACATTTCAGTCTATGATTTACAAGTCAACAATAGTACACACCAAAACACGCTGGGCTGTTTTAACCCAGTAAGAAGGACAGTTTTTACACAACATTGGAATATTTTGTTGTTTTTATCCAGTATTTTGTCAGTCAACATCTTGTTGTTTTAAAGCAGCATTTTGTTGTTTTTACACCCATACTGCTGTGTTATCTAACATCCAGTTAGTCCAATATTCACCAAGATCTAGGTTAAAAACAACCCAGCATTTTTTAGTCTGTACATTTTGGGGACCTCAT
The DNA here is from genome assembly GCA_900323345.1 of Pseudochromis fuscus. Classification (NCBI taxonomy): domain Eukaryota; kingdom Metazoa; phylum Chordata; class Actinopteri; family Pseudochromidae; genus Pseudochromis; species Pseudochromis fuscus. The sequence goes on along the minus strand of OOFC01023934.1, from coordinate 8,916 downwards.
GTATACATTATGTATGTATGAGACTGGCTTTGGTTGCTATATTGAGAAAAGAGACAACATAACAGTGCATCACATCTACATCCTGTCTGTACTCTCTCTTAAATCCGTCGAAAGTAGGTTACATCCTAGTTTACACCAACAGGGCAACAACACCGAATGATTACAGTAGAAACGTTTCTTGAACAGTGAATACTTTCACTAACATCACACAGCTGCTGTGTTTATACTGATACAACGTTACTCACCCGACAACGAGGAAAACAGCGACGGCCAGAGCCAGATAATTAGTTTGATAATAAAGCAGGTTGCTGATAACTCTGTTGTTCCATTTCGCCAAATCTTTCATATCCGGTTTGGCGAACCTCTCGGCGCCGGGGAAGAAGTCATCCCACGGCCTGAGTGGGGTCAGCTCCACTTTAGCCATTTGCCTCCTGCTCCGTTTACTAATCTGACAGCTCACAGAAAAAGCCGGAAAATCACCTGAAGCTTCACGCTACAATCTCGCGAGGTTTCTACTTCCTTGATTCTGGCATCTCGCGAGAGTTCGGCAGCACTCGCTCCCTAAACGCCGCCTCTCAGACGTGATGAAACACCACGTTATTGGTCAGTGAGCGCACGCTCTGAAAACTCTTCCTGCATCGCTTCATGGGAGATGACAGGACGGTTTGACAGCGTTAAATGTTCATAAAATATTTTCTTTAAGTTGCAGGTCAGTTCTGTCTGCCATATTTGCTACGTACACGTTGAAATGTCAATGTTATTCACGTGCTGATCCTGTACAAACAACGTGACAGGTGCACGTGGACTGCTAAAACTGAGAGGCATGGCAACGACGTCTAGCTAAGCTAGCTCGATAACAAACGGACATAAACAAACAGAAACACGTGTTTTTGTTCTTTATACAGATGTGGAGCAGAATATTAAGTCCTCGTGTAATTGGAAGAAGTAGTTACTGTTGGAGGAGTCTGTTTACCATGCGTCTAAAGACCAGCGAGTTCCAGTCTCTGTTCTCTGATGGACTGAATGGACTGGCAGGTGAGACGTGCAGCTGTGGACACACAAATACCACCTGTTGTCACTTCTTGTGTTGTTGCCCGCTGACAGTCCAGACAAAGGGAATCAAGGTCAATGTGTCAAACTATTTATTTATAAGAGTTTGAGAGGATAAGCTAGAAACTGTGACGGCTTGCGTTGTGGATTTCACTCACCTGATAATTTAACAACAATTCTGGTGTTGTGATTGAGATAATCTGCATATTGTTGTTAGTCCTAATTACTGTTCTGATTCAAAAATGTATATGTAAAGATATTTGGTAAAGGCCTAAGAATATCCTTTTTTAGCTGAAGCTGTGTCATTTTGTTGTATTGAGCTTCTCTGAATCTGAGAGACTCTGAATTTGAGTTTTTTTGAGCTCTCAGTGCTTTATTACATTGAAATGAAGAGGGAATATGTGACACTTAAAAATATTATCTACATATGAATGTGTGTATGTTATAAAGTACAAAAAGAACAGATCAGTAGTTAATAGTCTGTATTTATTCAACACAGTTTCACTGTTTGTGTTTTTGTTAACATCAGTCTGTCATAAGCCAGAGAAGCTGTTGTTCTTTGACACCTTCTCTCCAAATTTAATACAACCTGCCTGAAGAAAACCTTTAAAACATTGCATGGTATTAATGTAATGCGAGAGCACAACAGTGTGTATGTTGTACTTTATCCTGCTTTAAAGACTTTACTCTTTTTGTGGTTTTCTAGAGGTGTTTGAGAAGAACCAGCATGAGCTGAGAATAGCTGGAGGTGCTGTGCGGGATCTGCTGTCTGGGAAGCGACCTGAAGATGTGGACTTTGCCACCACAGCCACTCCAGAGGAGATGAAGCAGATGTTTCAAACTGCTGGGATCAGGATGATCAACAACAAAGGAGAGAAACATGGGACCATTACAGCAAGAGTAGGTAGTGGATGTAGCACTTCTCTAATCGGCGTCTGAAAACTGCTTTAAACAATGCTGAAATAGCTGTTGCATACTTAATTAAACAAAATCTCCAGCTATAGGTATTTTAATTAAAATTAGCTGTGGGAGGGAAAGTAATTCATACTGATTTCTAAAAGATTATGATGCTGTTATATTGTGTGATAACTAAATACAAAATGGACTACAGTTGTATTCAGTTAATGCTGCACATATGTGGACAGTGAAACACTTTCTTGTTTTTCAGGCTTTGTGCTTCGGCATAGTCGAAAATCAGTGATGTTAATATAGAAGGAACTCTGCAGCATTTTTAAAACATATTGTTCTAGTTATAAAAGCTTAAAAGTAGTTTGACAGTTTTCTCCTCCTACATAAGATTTCTCTTGTCATTTCAGTGCTGTGACCACTGAAGAGCTCACACGTGGCTCAGAGTTGAGACCCGCTATTTAAATTGAAGTGGAATTGTCTTTTCATATGAGAATTAGAATAGGTCAAAGAGTCTTTTACAAAATAAATAAATAAATCTGTCAGTGATGTGTTAGTCGGCTTGTTAAAATCTCTGGGTTCTCTGGGTTCATTATTGTGACGCACAGAAAAAGAAGAAAATGGTAACATCCTGTTTTGATCATTTAAATCAGGAAATCATTTGCATGTGAAAGCTAAACTGTTTTTGTCTGCGCAGCAAATCAGGGACGTTTTCTTGGATGCAGTCGTGCGTGTTATGCTTTAATAATCGAGTGAATATTTTTCTTGGATTCTCAGAGGACGCAGACCCCCGGTAACCTTCAAAAACAGAAATGCAGTTTGCATAAAAACCAACTAGAGTAGAGTTGTTGGCATTAATGAAGCAAAAATCAAATTGACTGGAAGAAGAAAGTGTGGAAAAAAAAAAAGAAAAAAGGAAGTGCTCATGCTGCCAAAGCACCACCTGACCAATGTGGTGGTGGTGTGTCTTGTGCATGTGTTGCTGCCAATGGAAGTGGCACACTGGCATTTATTAATGATTTCACTGCTGACAACACAGTGCAACAGGATGACTGCAGCACTCTGTGCTCTCAAATACAACAAAACGCATCATAAGTCACTGTTCGACATCTCCTCATTCAGCAGGACAATGATTATGAATGTTTGGCTGAACAGCTGAGCTTTTTGACTGGACTCACTCACCTTATTTCAGTATTTGGATTTTGTTTGTGAATCTGTCCAGTTACTTTTGAACCCCTGAACTTTGCATATGGTGTGTTGAAAGGACTGCATCTCCTCCACGGAGCCTGTAAACTGAATTTGGTGTTTAAATATACAAACTATTCTTCTGTGCTAACAGCCAGAACCACACACACTTTGACGCAGCTCAACATGCAAACAACTGGACAATTTTATTTGTTAGAATTAGTGAATTACAGATACAGATATTAAGTAGATATGTGACCACGTACCTGATGATATTGATCATTGTGTCTGCGAGTGCTGCTGCATCATTAGTCTGATCAATCAACAACGTGGCTCTTAAATCTTAGTTGAAAGCCTTTATGGTTGAACCATCCTGATTGATTAGAGGGAAGCATTCCTCTGATAAGCAGCTCAGTGACAAACAGCTCTGCTACTAATTGACTTGTTTCTCCCTGGAATATGCAAATGAGTTTCATCTAATGAGCATCGTTAACGAGTTTATGTGTCCATAAGTCTGGATACATAGAAACATACTACAGTGTCTTAACATGTAAATACAGACTCTGTGTCAGTGCTTTAATGAGCACACCGCCCACGAATGACATCTACAGACACCACGAGAGTCATGTGTGTTGTGTTTATTTTTTATTGTGTCTTTTACAGCTACACAATGAGAACTTTGAGGTGACCACGTTGCGAGTGGATGTTAAGACAGATGGACGCCACGCAGAGGTGGAGTTCACCACTGACTGGCAGAAAGACGCCGAACGCAGAGACCTCACCATCAACTCCATGTTTTTAGGTAACTCTTCCTTTGACTCTGAATCTGAACAGGGACTGTGTTGAGAACGGATTATGATTTGATGATCCCTTCATCTGTCAACATGTTTGACTTCCTTTCCCCTCGCAGGGCTCGATGGGACATTATACGACTATTTTAAAGGATACGAGGACCTGCAGAACCGTAAAGTGCGGTTTGTCGGCAGCGCAGAACAAAGGATCCAAGAGGACTACCTGAGAATACTGCGATATTTCAGGTGGGGGTCCACTCTCATTTTCAGAAATAACATTGCCCTAATTATTTCACAGTGATGGCTTCAACCTCCGCTTTGTCGTTTCCTCTCAGGTTTTACGGCAGGGTGGCGGTGGAGCCTGACGACCACGAACCCGAGACGCTGACTGCCATCAGGGAAAACGGTCAGGGACTGGCAGGGATATCAGGAGAACGGATCTGGGTAGAACTGAAGAAGATGGTGGTTGGGAACCATGCTGCTCATCTGCTGGAGCTGATGTATAGTCTGGAACTGGCCCAATACATTGGTGAGAGAGCAGCACAGTGGTGGGGATGGGCGCTGAAAAGATTTGACACAACACGAGATAAACATAAACACATCAGGATGTTCAGCTTTACTTATTATCTTTTTATGTTAAGATTAGGAGGTAGATGTGGCAACAATAATAAAACAACTTAAATCAACCACATTACAAGGACTCATCCTGGTCATAACTGGTGATCAGTCATTGACATTGTCTCCCTCTGGACGCTCTGAACAATGTGGCTCATCAGTCTCAGACCAGGATAACCCTGATGACCTCCAGGGTTATCCTTCAAACTTCAAAGTCCTTCCAGAGCCCAGACAACCACCTATACAACTATTTATTATTTATTGTAGCCTTTGTGATGAGTGAATTAAACTTCATGTGTAAGCTGAATGGACTTAGTGTTTATTTAAATCTAAAATTGAATTTAATTTACTCATTTTGAGAAGAAAATAATTAAAACACATTTTAAAAATATCTTGACTGTTGCTAGTGCTCTTGAACTGCATCAATAGTATCTAAAATACAAGATACTTTATTGTCATTATACAGGAGTACAACGAAATTCAAGTGCACAATCAGGATATGTACCTAAAAATAAATAAATAAATAAATAAATAAATAAATAGGTTAAAGATTATACATCGCACACACCTCAACATCCATTCACTGACTCACACACTGAACCCTCACACACACATATAAAGTATCATATACACCAGGGCCAATACAGTCATCCATTATTAGACATTTCACTGTTTAGTGTGATTATAGCTGTGGGGTAGAAACTGTTCCTGAGTCATGTGGTGCGTGTTTGGATTGTCCTGTATCTTCTGCCAGATGGCAGAAGTTCAAAAAGGTGTTGGGCAGGGTGGTCAGGGTCTTTGATGATGTTATGTGACTTCTGTAGACAGCGAGAGGTGAAGATGTTGTTTAGAGGTGGTAGTTGGGAGTTCGATTAGCTCTGAGAATAATGACAACAATAAACTGTATTTGTGTAGCACTTTTCAAAACATAGTTACCAAGTCATTTACAGAATAAAATATCATAAGCAATCCATTAAACATGACATGATAACAGTAACAAAAGGCACCAGACCAACCTGCTTTACACAGCCAAATAAAACAGAAATAAGGTCATAACAATAAAAACCAAATATATAATAAAGTATAAAAGCAGAATATGAATTGAAAACAGGCTACATAAAAATAATGAAGATAAAAACAGGTAAGTGGCAGACCTACTTCCTATAACAGTATGTTTTTTAGCATCGATTTAAGAGTGAACAGTGTTAATCTAACACACTGAGGTAAGGAGTTGCACATCTGCAAGGCTCTAATTGAGAACATCTGATCACCTTTTGTCACGATTTGTGAGAATAGCAAAGAGGGGTTTGTCGTAGACAGCAGTTATCCTGGTAAGCTGTGAGTAGGTCTGCGATATAGGAGGATATATAACACCGATCAATACTCTTTTCAATGAGATTATATGTCATTATTATTTTTTCTCAGGTAACACATGCACTCATATCAATAGAAATCACTTTGCCTGAAATAAGTGTTTTGCCGATAGTTGGTTTTGTCCATGTTCCTCAGTGGTGTGGGGAGAAATGTAGTCACTTATTTATTTATTTTTTTTCCTTTTTGTCTTGGCTCAGATTTCTCCTGAATATAGTCTGAGAAAAGTGTCCCCTGCTGTGCCATCATTGCTTCCTAAGTGTAGACATTTGTAAAAGTGATCAATAGTGCCAATAATTTTCCACAATTTTGCAACCTGTTTCTAAATGGGGAAAAATTCTGTCTCCATCCCTGAGATGAAGCAGACTCGATCTCAGTCGACCGCCGTCACATGAATAAATGAGCTGAACACCAATACTTTGTGTGTCATAAATAATATATTATCTAACAAATGATAGTTGGCTGTGCTTTTGAGTCTCTGCTGTGCTCATCCCTCCTGCCCCTGCTGCTCCTCAGGTTTACCTCCAGATGGCGACGTTGATGAGATGAAGCGAGTGTGGCAGAACGCCAAGGACCACTCTCCCAAACCCATGACCGTCCTGGCCGCTCTCCTCCACCGCCCGGAGGAGGTGGAGAAGATGGACCTCCGACTGAAGGTGTCCAGAGAGGAGAAGACTCTGGGTCTGTTCCTGGTCAAACACAGACGGGAGCTCTGCAGGAGCGAGGGGGAGTCGGACAGCCTCAAACCTTTCACCGACTTTATTATTGATGTAAGTTTCTGCTTCTTCTCGCTGTTCAATAGCTACAATCAGATGCTAGTGTTTGTTTGTTTGTGTTTATAAAAGCACAGGAGAGATTTATAGAGACTTGACAGACCCATGTGGTCACTGATTTTAGCCACAATTGCTCATAAATGTTGTGTTGTTTTCTTGTTGTTTTGTTTATTCTGAAGCTTGTTCCCACACATCCTGGAAAAGTTAGAGAAACGTGTAACATGTTGTGCTGGGAAACAGTTTTGACTTGATCTGAGTGCAAACTGTGACATCTCACAAATTTACAGGAGGAAATTTGAATATTTTGAGATTAAAGCTGCAAATTTACAAGAAACAACTCGATATTCTGAGGTTACAGTCATAAACATGCAGCGTTGGGAGGGACGTGTTACAGTCACTTAAATCCAAATAGGTTGGTCACCGAGGAGACAGCATATGGTGCCTTCAAATGGGGTCATATTTTTCGAAAGTGTAACAAATTGTGAAGTAAGTGATTTTGTTTTCAGGAATATCGGAGGCCATAGATGTTAGTTTTTCATAAGTGAATGATATGTTTGATGAGAATGTTGATAATCTAATCTGTCATTAGTCTTTTCACTTCAATCATCAGCTTGTTAGCGCCACTGGTTTCTAGACAGACTGATGCTGTTTGAGGATGAAAAGACTGGAAATACTGTGTTTTGTTGTTCTTGCTTTCACCACAGTGATAATAGGACCAGTGTGTATAGAATTTGACAGTCTGGTCCCAATGGTACTAAAAACATGAAAATAATGTGTGTGCATGAAGAGAAATAACAAAAAAGTAATGCATTTATTTAATTACAAATTTACGTAATTACTTTTATTCTGCAGTAACTAAAAGTAATGCAGTTACTCTTTGGCAAAAGTAACTGGGATTAATTAGTTATAATCAGTAACTGGCCCAACACTGCAAACATGCAAGGAGTAAAACTCAAGTATTTTCTGAAATGTAATTTGTGAGGAATAACTCATGATTCCCATCGATCGTACCAGTCTGACACTGTTTAAGTACTACATGTGTGTAATGGTTTCTAAATGAAGTTCAGTTTGAAGTTTTAAATTACAGCTTCCCTGATGTTCAATCAACAGAGGATTAACCAACAACTGTTTTGATTCATTGTTTTTAAGAAAAACAGTCACAGGTTTCATTTTCTCATGTGAATATGTCCTCGTCGTTCTGTCTCTGATGAACTCATTACAGCACCATTTAGTTTCAGACCATTGGTCAGATGAAGCAATCGGTTTGTGGACGTCACCTCGAGCTCTGGGGAAATGGGATTTGCAGCGTTTCCCCAGAGAACAAACATTTAATTGGGAAAACAATCGTGGGATTAACCAGCCCTGACAGCCCTGCTCTAAATACAGAGCTCGGAGCATTTATCTCAGTTCCTGGCTGTTGCTGGACGACACTTCTCCCGCATCCATCACCGAGAACTCACCACAACATGTTCCCATTCACACTAATAGGACATGGCATCCTGAGGCTATGTAGGGAATAGTTATAATTACTAACCAGAATTAGATTCCAGTTGCAAGAACAAAAGACCAGATTTGGTTCCAAGTCAAACAATTTAATTATTCTCTTTGCACAATTTCTAATCAGAATTAAAAAGAAATGACCATAACATCTTGGCAGGTGGTTAAATTTATAAACCACGTGCATCATCTGTTTGGTAAAATGTTACTTTAACACAACGTCTGAATTATTTTTGATTGTTAAATGTGAAGTTTCAGATTATGGTTTGTATTGCGTGGCTATCAGCAACGGTTTTAGCCACAGAGGGGAGAGTTCAGGGCTCTGTCTGACGCGCATCCAGGAAGTGACACGTAGCCATTTCTGCAGTTTTGTGATGTTTATTTGATCTTCCAACAAAGACGTGAATCCTGAACATACATGCAAGGATCTACGAAACTGGGTCACATGATGACATTGACTAGCGGTCAACAGAAGTGTTCGGACCCTGCCTCCTCTCACCCTGCACCAAAACCAAAACTGAACTACAGACAGGCACCGGTGATATTCATTAGCCTGGCTCCTTCACCCCAGTGACACACCCACAACCACACCCCCGGCTCCATCCACACCCACACACACACCCAGTGACAAGTAAGAAACACATCCTGGTCCCTACAGTTTGATACTTTTTTTTCAGAACTGTTTGAATCTTAAGGATGAAGGTATTTAGATGTGATGGTTAGATACT
>OOFC01023931.1:23701-34789 GCA_900323345.1 Pseudochromis fuscus | reverse complement strand
AAAACGCACGGCGTCCAGGCTGTGGGGAGAAAGGTCAGCTGCAAGGAGGAGCTGACTGAACTCCCGGATGCCAGCTTGTTCCCCAACAGGACCGTCACCCTGTGAGTTTTGAGCTCTGAACTCATGCAATATCTATCAAATAATGTGGTCATCCTATTGGCTTACAAAGTGTTGTCACGTGGTTGTTTTACATTATGGTGAAGTTTCTGTCCTCTGGTGTCACTCCAGTATTCTTATATTATTCCTATAGCATCCTATAGATATGTGCAGAAGAAAATATAAGAGTCTATCAAGGCATATTTTAAGCTCACATAGCTGTAACATTAAGTTGGAGCTGCAGTGTTTAGAGGAATGGGACAAACTGTTTGAATTATGTAATTTACATGTCCAGGGTTCAGTTTGCCGATCAGGCCCACACACCCATGACCCCATGACCTCAGTTTTAACTGTACTCAGGACTAGCTGCAGTAATAAGGCTTGTTAGGTCAGGAGTTTACATCTTGATCTACTTTAACTCCTCAGTGGAGGGCTGAGCAGTGCCTCTCTGTAAAGCATTAAGAAGATCGACGAGAGGGCAGGCCGACTGCAGCCATCATCTGGCCCTGCTTCTTTGACACAACTCTGTCACTTTAAATTTGACTCAGCCAGGCGCTATGTGTTCAGCTCCACCACCACCCTGTGCACATGGTCCAGCTGACTTAGCCCTGCAAATCTGGAATAAACAGCAACACATTCTGAGTGTTTTATATCACACTCTTAGCTTTACTGGTGGGCTGGCTCCTACTTTAAATACTGCAACACCCTGTCTCACCGTCTCCTTCTGGTGAAGACAGAAAAAAATAAAACATCTGGCGACAGCTGGACAGCACACATTCTAGGTCAGTGTAGTTTAATATTTTTAATTGTTCAACAGTTATTTGTGTAGTCTGTTTGGACCAAACTTGAAAGGGCCACATCATGGGCCAAAACACACTATCTTGCATGATAGATTGCCCACCAATTTGTTAGTGACACATATTTCAGGCATTTTTATTTTGTTGTAGTGCAGCACGTTCTTCACAGCTGCTCAGACTTTCTGAAGACATTGTTCGTTCCCACAATGTGTTGCTGCCTCTGTACTCTAACTCAGTGGGAGAAACGCTAGCAGCACATGGGCACAGTGAAAAAAACATGTTCAACTGCCCCACTGCAGCAAGCATATGAGGTAAAGTAAGGGGATTTATACCCCAGGAGAGCTAAAGCCAGCCAGCAGTCCATTTATAGGGCCGTATGTTTCTTGCTTAATAAAGGCAGGATAAACATCTGGGGAACACATTGCTGAAAATCGGAGGAAAAAAAATGGCTTGGGTGGCAGTGGACAAGGTGATTGAAGATAATCTTCCATCCCTGCACCTACTAATTTTGGTTGAGTTGTTTTTGTGCAGATGTTTTGCATTCTGTGACACCGTACGGGGAGCAAACAATCCCATCCACCATTTTCTTTACCTTTCCCGCTCAACTCCGGTGTCTGGAAAGGTTGTTTTCCTGAAGATTCGGTGAGTTCTTCAAGTGCCTGCGTTCCCATCGTTGCTCATGACATTAGCTCCAGATGTGGAATGTGAGAAGTTGTGTTGATTTTCGTGTTATTCCTGACATTCCTCAGCCCGCTCACAGGCTGCAGACAGTATCCCAGGTGCAGCAGGGAAGCTTTCTCCATGCCCTGCGCCACCTCGGTTCCCTCCACCATCGCATGGCCTGAGAGCCAGCCCTGCTGCCCTCTCTCCTGGGGCAGCCTGGAGGAATGCTCTCCTCCATGCTGAGCAGGCAAAGGCTGGAGGACACCAGGCCCAGGGCTTCCGAGGCCGGCTGCTACGTGTAATGCACAACAGCTGGCCCCTGTGAACATTCCAGCTGAGGCCCCTCAGCCTCATGGGAAATCCCAACGGGGATTTGTTTATTAAAACTATTAGTTGGCTGTTTGTTGTTCCTGCCAGCCATCAAGCACCAAACAGTCGCCCCAATATTATCACCTCGTCCCTTGACTCGCCAAAGCCGAGTCGTTGTACTTTGATTACATTGCTGTGTGTCAGATTATACACTGCACCATTTCCATAAACGTGCAGTTATCACTAGTTTAATGATGCATAATTCTACTCTTAGCCTTCTGCCATGAGCTTCAGTCGTCTGTCCCACTTTCCCTCTTTTTCTTTATCTCCAGCTCCCCATTTCTCTCCTCTTCCCACCCCCTCTATCATGAGTTCATCCACATGCAGTAACTCTCAACCTAAATATTTAGTCGTCTTGGTAGGAAACTGCCATGTCCAAACTCCTTCCAGATGTGAGCCTGTGCAGGCTTGTGTTTAGGCCTAATTATGCACGGCTGCAAAGGAGCTGGATCACTGGGAGAGGAAGAGGAGCGGAAGGGTAGAGAGGGGAAAATAGATAAGAGTGTGAAAGTGAAAAGTGCTGTTGTCAAGGAGAAAGTAGGAATAAATGACAGAAGAGGGGGAAAAAAGGCTGAAGTAAAGGAGAAAGTTGAACATGAAGAGCAGAAGGAGTGGGACAAGGGAACCTACAGGGGAACAAAGAAAGAGAGCTGAGTAAGAAAGAGGATGGAGGGGAGAGAGGAGAAGCTTGGCAGGCGGTTCAGAGGGATGTGCCCCGGGAGACTCAAAAACTCCCCAGCCCCTGACTAACAGATCTCCGACACTGGGGTGAGCGGGAGGAGGAGGCAGGGCTCCTCAGTGTAGCCTCACTTCCATAGCATTGCTCCACGTCTCTGTTATTATTAATCTTTTGAAGAGCATGAAGAAGGAACTTTTGTTATTTTGGAGATGAAAAAAAATCTGTGCCAAGAGATGGATGCATATCCTACACATTCAGGCTGTAGCTCATACATACACAGAGAAATAGGTCTGTTCTCAGTGCTGTGTGGTGGCAGCTGTGTTTGTTTTAATGTTTTAATGGATAACAGACAAATGAAGGGAACGTACAGTGGCAGTTCATGTGCAAATGTGCTGGTGCTTCATAGCTTGTGGTTTTTACCCAAGTCAAAACCGTACTCCTCCCCTGGCGCATTTTGTTGTCATCGTTGTCGGTGACTGATGGCTTTGGCTCAGTGGGTCGCAACCCGAATGAGTGGGCACAGATGCTCAGGGTGGGGGGTCACATTGCCCATCCTTGGCCCGATGCCCCCTCACCCAAGACAGCTGCGTTTGGTCCCTGCATGTCTGAACTGGAGCCCAGTATGTCAGTTTTGCTGAATGGTAGTCCAATGGCAGATAAAAATATTCCAGCAAGGGCAACAATATTTTTATCGGTAAGGGTCATGGTCGTTAGTGAACAGCTGTAACACACACTTCTAGCTCCTAGTTGCTGGGAAGGTTATTGAACAAAGCCCTGATCTTATTTTTGACTGCATATTACAGCTAGCAGACATTTAGCCTAGCATAAGAAACAGGCAGATAGCTTAAGTCCAAAACTAGCATCGGTTTACAACCACCTAAACTTCATTAGTTAACATGTTATAGGTTAACTACTGAGCTAACTACTCTAACTCTGAGCAGGAAAGTGCATGAAGCTGGTTGAGGAATTCCTTTAACTGAATTTTGTTTTGTTTTTGGGCTGGTCCTGATTTTAAGTCATGAACAGCTTAAATTATTTTACAAGCACAGATGTCCTCTAACAGCTTTTCTGAGCTTGTAATTGCCATTTATTGACTCGTTGAGCTGCTGATGTCATGTGAGAGACTACAACAAAAACCTAGTAACAGAGTTATGAGCTTAGATTATTCTGTTTTTTCGAACTTTTTCAAATGATCGAGATCAAACTTCCGCTTTAAAAGCACAATAGGTGAAGGTAAAAAATTTAGATAAGAGTTTTAGGGAAACTGTTGATCTTTCTAAGACTTCAAGACACAATTGATTGTTACGTATTATAGTGTTTCATTATCTTTAGATGTTTGTTTTTAATTCCAAAGTCTAGGTTAGGTTTACTTTTAACTCTATTTAGCTGGCCATTGTGCAGTCTGTTATCGTTTACTGCATCTAATGAGTACTCCGGCTTTCTGTTCTTTCAAAACCAACTCACCTCATCAGTATCATCTATTGGCTACAATATGATCCTGCGTGGTTTTAATCTGCATTTAATCTTCTGAGTCATATCATTGGTCTCTCACTTGTGGCCCATGTGTGGACGGATACCAAAGGACCAGCAGATGTGTTGGTGGTTTATGTTGGGTCTGTGAGTCAGTATGTGTTGAGACGGGAGTATGTCGACAAACTGTCCCGAACCATCATCTTATCAGCAGGGAGAGAGCGCCGGACCCCGGGCATTCCTGCAGTGATAGGGTTTATTTATGTGGGGAAAGGTGTTGAGAGGGGGGGTGAGCAGGCTCCCCTCCACACATGTTAGGTGGGGCAGTGGTCAGCAATAAATCAAAAAAACAAACAAAGCCTTGACACTGGATACTCAGAGCTTTATACTGCAGCTGCAGCACCTGCCAATGCCACACAAGCCTCGGATTTTATTGTGCCCTTGCAGGTCAAGGTAACATGACCAGAGTGGGACGTCTATCCTACACGCCTACTGTGCTGTATCAGAGCTGCTCGCCTGTTTGGATGATGAAGTGAATTTCACTTATCACCTTGCTGTGTTTGTTGATTAAAAGGCTGCGATATATCAAAACTTGGCAAAAACAGTGATGTGTTGTCATAGTAATCTCATACCCCCAAGTGGCTTTTTGTTATTTTAGTTTTTCCTTTCTTGCCGCTCTCTTCTTATCTTACTCCAAAAATGCCTGACTTTGACTTTTTTTTGCCAGCGCTAACTTCCCTCTGCCTGTGTCTGACCACAGCAGCCCTCAGAGTTCCTGCTCTGGGTCGACAACACATGGATACAGATGGAGATAATGGGTGTCTATAGTGGGAATGCCTGTGGCTTGTGTGTGTCTGTGTGTGTGTGTTTCTGATATGCTTGTTCTTGAGAAATAGTTCACGGCAATTGTGCAGTCATCCACTGGATTTTAAGAACTCACCAATATACTTTAAGATGCTTTCTAATGACTCTGGAGTTATATGGATTTATTATACATACTCTACAACAACACATCTTTCTGTATGAATAGTGCAACTTTACTTTCAGAGTTAGACAATGAGTAACTGAACCAGGACAAAGCAAAGACTAAACCACACCATCAGTATTTTTCTTACTGAGTTCTTGAAATGCATCCTCCCATCAATTTGGAGAAGAACTATCACCTTTAGCATTTCTTTATTTGTCTTTCTGAAAACTAACATGTAACAAAGCCATATTACTATGTATGTACAGCCATATCACTTTTTTTTCAGTTTATCATATGCCATACACTGGTTCGCTCTGACCCTCCACCCAGGAGTGCCTGCACCGGTCTCCAGGGATGCTGCAGATACATCGGTGTCTGTTGGTCAGTGCTGGCCCGGGGCCCAGAGCTCCAGCACACAGTCTGATTAGACTGTGCATCACACCTGTTACACTTACGCACAGCGCTGCCACCTGATTCACCACCGCACATCTCCCCCTGCAGCTGAGCCAAAACACACACAACCAACACCATATACCAATTCTTACAATATTGGAAGTAGAAGATTACAAAAGTAAATGAGTTGTTGGGAGAGGCTGTGTTACCTGTGGAAACCCACTGACATGTTTTGTTTCCACTTTGGAACTAATTTTTAAAATATATGACTAATTTTCTTCTTTTCCAATATTTTGATGGGGAAATCAAAACTCAGCTCAGCACAAAAACTGTAATCAGTGGGAAATAGCTAGTCTGGTTGAGTCCAGGTGAACCTCCAAACAATGAAAATATTTCTGTACAAGATGCAACATGTAAAATATTCAAAGTCAAATGGGCAAATGTACTCATATATGTTGATATAAAACTAGCTGGCAACTCATGTTTGTAAGTGCTCCATCATCACTCCATCAAATCATTGTATCATTGCTATTACATAGAACCACACAATATTAAAAATCTGGCACTTCAATTATTTAATCCATGGCTCTTTCTATAAATATAAGTTGGTTTACAGCTCCAGACAAAGGGGCAGAGCAAGTTGCGAAATAACGCAATAAACTTTTATTAAAATCTTTGTTGATGGAGTAAACCACTGTTTAAACATACACCATGAATGTGTATTTCTTCAGCTGAAATCAAATCGCGTGTTGGAAAACATGTTGGTCTACCATATTTCTATAATGCATGCCTGATGATTGTTTAATAAATTGTGGTCAATTCTGGTGTTGAAACTGTTTGACGTGAAGCAATTAGGATCGAGAGCGATAAACAGCGATTGTGATTCGAAAAACCGCCACACGGAAAGTAAAAAAAAAAAAAGTTTACAAAGAAAAATGCAACCTTCTCACCGATGCCTCTAAAGACACTGAGTATCTGGGGCAGAAAGATTTTATCCACCCCTTTGTAAAAAGCAGCCTGATTTCCCAGCAGTCTTTGCTCAGGAGCAGAAAACAGAGGCTGGTTATGAGACAGAACAATGAGACAATGTTAGCCAGGCATACACCACATTCCTCTCACTGTCTCAAACGGCTAAATTCTCTAAATTGCCTCATTAAAAGTGTAAAAACACTTTAGACAGTGATTAAACCGACTATTGTGTTCCTGCACTGCAGCAGTAAACTTTCCAATTTGGTTCGTCTTGACGACTTTGACTCTAAATATTGCAATAATTTATTGGTGCTTTACAGTAAGGCGGGTGTATTTCAGCTTGTGTTGCCCGGCTGTTAATATTCATAGCAACGACTTGTTTATGTTTTCAAAGTTCACTGGTTGTTCAGCTTTTATAAACTGTGTATAGAAACACACTTCAGGGACAGATCCTGTTAGCAAAACGCAATGAATTGTCTAATAAGACGAATTCCAAGTGGAGGACCTTCCTCTTCCGAGTGTGCATTGTGTGTGTGTGTGTGTGTGTGTGTGTGTACTCCGTTTGCCTGTGCACACACATATGGGAAGGGCGTGCATGGCCACAGTTCTCAAAATAGGCTTCAGTCCTCCCCTCTCTAATTAGAGACATTTCAAAAACCCAGATTTTAATTTTAGACTAGTAGCTTTTGGACCACTCATGCACACACACATGCACACATCGAGTTAAATATGCACACTTTCCATATAAATAAATCTGATAGGTCACACACTCGTGCATCTAAATCTGCACACACACAGACACACACACATACCCACACACACACATACCCACAAACCACAAAGCCTAGCTCTCTGGCCCAGCCTGCTAACCCAAGCACAATGCAGTATACTCTATAATAAGTGGTTGCACATATCAGATGCAGGAGCACACTCCCCATATCGAGCCTCAAGGCACAGACATATGATAATAAAACTAAGTAATGCAAGATTCTTCACATACTATAAATTATCCTACTCAAATATTTTGTCACGTATTACAAGAATCTGTTCCACTCCTTAATGTGGCTTCTCTCGCCCTCCTCTCTCTGTTTGATTACTGAATTACTCAATCAGCGTCCGCAAAACGATTTCATGAAAAATATTTTACATGCAATTACATGGATGCTCCTTTCCATGACAGGCGGTAAATGGGGCTTGTAGTTTGGCAGCGTTCCCTGGTAGCTGCTACAAGCCCTCCGGTGGCTCAGGCACAATGGGCACATTCACATCTTGACATGCATTTGCTGCTAAAGTGCCTGTTGTGCTCAAGGGCATTTAGTCTTTCTGCTACATTCAGTGCCGTGACTCGCCGAGGACAGGCTCAGGGTGCAGGGGGCTCCCGGGACCGCTGGTCTAGGTGGCTCTCCGTCTTTTTACAACGAAAGGGTTAAGCTATTTGGATGGACCCATGCACTGAATAGTCAGCGCATTCTGGAGGCCTCTTATGAAGTACTTATTCTAACAAAGATGACACAACCACCTCCCAGTCTGAGATCTCTCTGCTTACTCTCTCTTTTATTCCTCCTCCCTCCATTTCCTCTTCTTGTCTCTGCAAAAGTGTCCATTAGCAGGAAAGAGACTGAGACTAGGGTTGGGTTCGACTGACGCAGGTTTTTGAAGTATGACACAAATACCAATCATGATCGTGTGAACAGTCGACGTAATTGTCATAATAATCGGAATAATTTTCATTCCATAAAATGAATCATAATAATTAGAATTTTCTCCAGATTAAGAAAATGTCATGCACTCGGCACAGTAACAAATCCATATAATATACAGTCCAAACACAATCAAAGCATCCGCACCATATTCATTATACTGAGGTTGGTTGACACAGACTGGCTTACATGAAATCTTTACAGTTTTGTTTTTTCTTTCCTGCTTACACATATTTCCTGAAATGACAATTTACTTTCCCCAAACTATAAACACTAAAAAAAGCCACACTTAGTTCAGCCAAACCTCAGACATCAGAGACAAAATTAGACACTTTATTCAAAACATATTATCTTCCATCTGCTTGAAACTACAGATTACTTCTTGCCTTTGGATGACACGCAGAAGTTGCCAGATACAAAAATACGACTGAAATAAGTGAAAAAAAGAAAAACAATATAATAATTCAAACCACAGACAGTTTCAGACCAAAAAACAGTCTTGTTAAAGTTTACTATTTTATGTGGTCTCATATTAAAAAAAGTGGTAATATTTGGTTTTGGGTGACTGACACCAAAACAAAAATGTATCAGATTTTGTCTTGAGGTGCTGAGTAGTTGTACTCAACTTGAATTGATTACTTCTACTTTAATAGTACTGGACAGCTCTATGGCAGCATGCTTAAATAAAAGGTGTTTCATTTCATGTTTTTCAAAACAATAGTTTTTTTTTCTCCTGACACATCCTGACATATTATTGTGTAAATAATATAATTGATGATGTCCTATTCTTTTTCATTTAGCTGCTTTAGTTTCAGGGTCCCAGTATTGTGCCATTGTTAATATTATTAGTAACACCTGTGCAATTGTTACTCACACACACACACACTCACACCTCTCCTACACACACACACACACACACACACACACACACATACACTGTGACATATCCCAACCCCAAATTCTCTGCCACTAACGAAGGGCTCACATTAATTATTGCTGTAAGTTTTTCCCTAATGGAGCCCCCAGCTCAGCAAGTGGGAATGTATGTGTGCGAGGGTGTGTGTGTGTGTGTGTGTGTGTGTGCGTGTGTGTGTGTGTGTGTGGGGGGGGGGTAAATATGACTGTCTCTCACTGAAACCTTTTCAAGAGGTATTCAATTGATCTCTTAAGACCAGGTAAAATCACATCGTCCCTTCTCCCTGATATGAGTCTCTTTGATTCATGTGTGTGAGATCAGTGCAGTGTAGCATGGATCTGTAATCTGCATTTGAGCCATTAGGACACACTCCATTTGAATGGAGTAAGACATGTTGGGAAAAACTGCTAACAGCCAAATTAAGTAATACATCCATCTTTTGGTTTAACCACAATATTTTGTTGATCCAGTATGTCTGCCCACATTACTCTGAGTGATATGTGTGTAAAAAGAGATATGCTGCCATGCCCATTCAGTTCTTCATTGTGAGCGCCCCATATTCTCGAAATGCAACTTTGGCAGGCAAAAGGGGAAAATGGAGTAAAAAGAAAATCCATGATGGTTTTGTATAGAATGCTCTCAGCAGTAACACAAATTAAAGTGCTGACACAATGCTACGCTCTCAGTCTAAAGCGGATAATCATATTTCTTTCAGCAGAGTTCTGTTCCCTCAAGGCTAAATTCTTATTAATTTTCATTTATGTGAACTTAAGCACTGCTGTGACACAGACCAGCATGCACATTATGAAATCAGCATGCTAATTAAACCAGGCTTAATTCAATAATGACACTCTGACACTCTCATTTAAAATCACTCTCATTATCTGGCTCCCATTGGTCTCTGAATTACAACTGGATTTATGCCACGTTACCAATCTCTTTCAAGGGTTCTTGTCTTTCACCTCGCGTGTGGTCCTCGAGGGTAAGAGACCAATCCAAAGTTAAATGATGTTTACACAGTGGCCCATTGGGTTGTTTTAACTCTTTATTATGCTGAACCTGTGCCCCTTTTGTTTCTTTGGCTTCAGAGTGCTGGATCAATGCTCGGGGTGGGACAGGAGGCGGAGCGTCTAATCAGCTCTCATGTTGTTTCTTCATTGATTGCACTGCAGCGGCTTGAGCTGTTTTGTTGGTGATGCTGCAGAAATCTTCTGCCTTCAGAGTGAAAGGAAACGTCTCTATTATTCAAAGACTGTAACTCCAAAGAGTGATACATGGATAATGAGAGCAGGGAGCTTCTGCTGCAGATGAATTCTTATTAAATGGCAATCCTTTCATAAGACCCTTTTCCTGCTTGTGGTTTGCTGTACAGGCCTGCAGCTACACAGAGCTCACTGTCTGAGACCAGAATACCTAAATATTTAGAGGGCAACAGGGCCAATTCAAATCAGCGCTTTTTACTCAAGTGCATCTCATTTATGTCTTGGACTACATGCCAAACCAAGCATTTCCTGTATATGCATCCAACTTATTAAAAAAGCTGAAGTTTTCAGCTTATCAAGCAGTGAGACAAGACGAAGGGTGAGACAGTATTGACACCAAGCTCTCGATGGTAAACAACAGCAAACAGGACATGCTGTTGTGTTCCAGTCTGCAGCGCTCTAGCTGCGGTTAGGACAGGAGATAGAAAGATGGTGTTTTCGCTCTCTGTCCGTCCGCACCAGGTTGTGATCTGGAAAGCTCAAAGGACTCAGTTCAGCCGCTCCCTGTGTTGGAACTGTACACCGCACAGCAGGCCTTCCCCCAGCTCCACCACACACACAATTCTTCAGTCAACTGATTGGTTGACAACGACCCAAAACCAAAAGCAGCTGTAGGAAGCGTTTGACAGACAGTTGGAGTTTACAGTACACACAGGTACACACATACACACATACGCAGACACACACACACACACACACACATCAGGCCCTATCCCACAGGCCTGGGGCAGGATGTTACAGTGAGACACCCATCCAGTTAAGAGTCAGGGGGAAGAGCAGAAGTAAATCAGCGAGCAAATACGATTT
>OOFC01023931.1:0-23681 GCA_900323345.1 Pseudochromis fuscus | reverse complement strand
ATATCTGTTCTCATTCACACACACACACGAGCAAAAGAAAATAATCCCTGACACACACACACACACACACACACACACATCAGGCCCTATCCCACAGGCCTGGGGCAGGATGTTACAGTGAGACACCCATCCAGTTAAGAGTCAGGGGGAAGAGCAGAAGTAAATCAGCGAGCAAATACGATTTGCGACATGCTGTCATGCCCCTGTGTGGCCCTCAAAGGCTTTGCGGGCTTAGGAAGCAAATTGAGCAAACCAACAAAGTGAGTGGCATGGTGCAGGGAGGAGCAGCTGTGGTTTACTAGACAACACTCTTTGTACTTTTTCACACTCCATCATCCAAAAAGAAAAACTTGAGCTAGCACTGAGCTCTGGTCCTGGATTTTATTTTGTATCATATTTCATTTGATTTATGTTTGTTTTAATTGATGAAACTAAATTCACACATTGTACAGCAAATACTTAGTACTACTAAGAGTTGGTTCGGAAACTACACACTTTTGTTTTAAGGGTTTTAGTCCTCGTTTTTCTTTGGATATTACCATAATAAAAGAATGAATTAGATAAGTACATCACAGCTGTTATGTACACGTTTGGTCCCAAAATATACATACACAGCAGCATCCTGCAAAGACACAGTTGAACATTTCTTGAGCACTGGATAACTTTTCAAACTATAAGATATGTGAATTTTAAAACAGGTTCTGGTTCAGCAACCCACCCATTGAAACAATACGTTCATATGTATTGAATGTAATTTGATACATTCAGACAGTAAAAAAACACAATAAAATATGAAGTGTTGTAATGCTGTACATGTGTTATATTTGTGTCTATCTTTCGCTGACTGTGTTTAACCCATCAACCACATGAGAAAACTGGCATCTGTGCTTCTGTGTGACCTGGCTCTTTTCATATGAACCCTGCCTTTTGATCCTCATGTAAATTAATTACATGAAATGGCTGAACAGCATCCTGGAGAGTGACATGCGGTCCTGTTTTTTTTGGTTTTTTTCACATAGATTAGATGGATTCAATTAGCTCATCTGATTTCTCAGAGGCCTTTGTGGTCTGAAAGGGTTAAGTGGATGAGAGATGGTGAATGCAGTTCTGAGATATCATCCACAGTCTGGACTGAGTTAGCACACTGCCGTGCCATGCACCATACAGCTTACAGTCTTTGAAAACAGATTAAATCAATTTGCCATCTGATCTGTCACTTATGTCGAGCAGAAAGAAGCCACTCGCGCACAGTTAAGCCTCAGTAGCAATGTGGGATTGAGCAGACATTAGGCCTCCAAGAAGCTGCTCATCTTCTTTGCTTGTAAAGCTCTGTTAACCTTTGTATGCTCCAGTGATAAAGTGATGCACTCTCATGTGCTTCAGCTGTCACCTGCCTCCGGACACTGCTCCGTCTGTCTGATGGCTGTCCAGGAAGTGCTCTCTCTGCAACCCCTGACCCCTGAAACTGGGTTCTGAATAAACAGCTAATTGGCTGGGTTTCCTGTTTAGCCTGATGGGAACGCTGACTATTTCTGTCTGTTTACAGAGTTCTGCCTCTCTCTCTTTCTCAGCGTTGTACTCCCTGTATTGTTTATAAAAGAACAATGTCCTTCACTACAACCGTGCTCCAAACATGCAGGCTTTGGGGATTACACAGTGGTGTCCAGCCACTGCAACTCCCCTGCATTCCTGGAAATCTCAATGTCTTTTGTTGTCTGTGGGAGGAATTCAGTTAGCTCATTTTGTGGTCCTTGTTTATTTGTAAAAGTCAGCTTTCGAGTCTCAGAGTCGCAACCTAATTGAAATATTGTGCGCTGGAATGTCTTAACTTCAGGATTAATATGAAAGGATGACACATGCACTTCTGTATAGGTTAATAGAGTAAGAGAAAATACAATATTGTTCTTACACATCTGCAGACATGCACACACATGGGCATTCAAGTAACCAAAAGCAAACATGTGCATGATCCTCCGACTAATAGTTTTTTCTGCATAATGAGCTTAGTCGAAAAGGAACTATCTGTATCTAAACTATCTGTGTTGAATTAAATGGCTTGTTTCTTTGCCAGATGTGACTTTCTCCTCTCCTATCTGTATTGAATTATTCAGGCAGTTCCGGATCTTCTGTAGCTTTCATCTTAGGCCTGGATCCATTTATAGGAGCGATTCTGTGCCCAAAGTCAAGTGAGAGACCTCAAGGCCCAGGAGTCATAGGTTCAAATTCAGGCTATGCCACAAGAGGACGGCTCTCATCTAACATCCACTTTAAAATGTCTTGACTTAATAACCGTGATTTATTTGAAAGTTTAGTGTGGATTTGTGAACATGACATGTTTTTATTTTTTTTCCAAAGCTTAGAAATAAAGCTCTGTTCTTCGAATGATGTCACTTTCTGAGGTTTCAACTTTGGAAATAAAAATGTGGTTTTTGTGATAGTAGTTCTATTGATATGGCATGTTCTCACAGCACAACTTAAATTAAAAATTATTGGTTTAAATATTGAGTGAAACAGTCTGAGAGGCCTCGGTTTTAATATCACAGACATCATGAGTGGAAATGTTCCAGTCTCTTGATTACAGTCCATTTTAAAGATACATTTATCTGGTTTCTAGATTGGATAATGATGGAAAGATATTGACTGAGGTGTCTGGGATAACTGGAGTCGAAGATGATTTACGTGCGATGTTGGCTTTTCTTTTGTTGATCCTTGAACGCAGAACCTCTCTGTGTTTAAATCATCCTGCTATTGTGGCTGTAAGTCAAATGAAGTAAGTCAGGCCTGTTTATCCCTGTATACCAAGATTGGACGATTAAATCTGGTCATTAACTGAGTTGGAAGGCGCAGAGCTGAAGGCAGTGTTTTTATTGATGTGGCAGGAAACAGGGGGGCTGACTGCTGCTGCTGAATCTGTAAATCTCACAGACTGTTCACAGTCAGCTCCCTCTTTTAAAGGCGCACACACTGCTTCACTCTCCCGATTAAGAACGCACTTAATGTCGCAAACAGCCCATTAAGCGCCATGTGGCAGGGGCGAAGATGATGTGAAACTGAAGGGTGTGTTAATGATGGTAGACTGTCGCCAACGCAGAGCCCCCGCTGTACCGTCAGCTCTTGCTGAGCGGACATGGGCAGATCAGACACAATCATGGTATAAACACTAAAGTCTAGCTCCTGAAAATGTCACTGATGTAAAAGTAATTTGTACTAGTGCAGATTTTGGTCTTGGTTGAATATTAAAAATTCAGCAATGACTTTTTCAATACATATTTTTAAAAACGACTGATCTTGATCTTGATTTTGGGTAAAGTTGCACAGTGTTCATCCCCAACCTCCTCCATATTTATTTAGTGCACTATGAGAACTTCCTTCATTTGAAAACTGTTGCAGTGAATGAAATCTACATCAGCAGCAGGTTTAGTTTCCAAAGCTACAACAAAGACACTGTGTGATGGAAACTGTCTCTCAGCAGTTTTGTTTCCTCCAAAACAATATAAATGTATTTTATAGGGCACAATAAGAGTTCATTACAACCATTCACACACATCTCTGATAAGAAAAGTGGGTCCAGGAAAACTGAGGCAGTTGTGACAAAGCTAACCTTCCTGCTGGAGCTTTATATTCAGAATAGAGATACTGAAATAGATCTTCTCCTCTAACTCTCAGCAAGCAAGAGCATTTTGCATCTCCTTTAAAAAAAAAAAAAGGGGGGTTAAAAGTCCACATAAAAGTTCACCCTAACTGCCTTTGACAATGGCCAGTCCCTCAGAGCACAGTAATTACTGTAACTATCCCTTTTGCATTTTTTCCTGTCAGACAAAGCGATCTCAGCCTCACTTCCAATGTGTCCCAGAGAATTCTGCCTTCTGGCCTGATAAGACCCCCATAAGCCAAGTGATTTGCTGGTAGGAGAGGGGATAATTAACATGGCCTGTGCCGCCATGTGTTTGATGTGGAGAGACATCCTTTTGATGTAAAAATGTATGCAAAATGATTATCAAGATTACAGCCTCCATCCTGATCTCGATGTCCTTTTCCCATTTTAACCTTTATTGGAACCATCTCTGCTTAATGTCTCCGGTCAGGCTAATCTGTCATGTGACAGCAGTGGACATTTCATGTTGGCTTTCTTCCTCTTCTTGTGTCCTTAACACTCCTTTAACAATGAAAATGATGTCCAAGACAGTCATTTTGCAAATTGGAATTTCAACTGGGCCTCACTGGATTTTTTCTAACAATAGCCTGCTTTATATGTTTTGTTTTTCACAGGATACTGAGCCACAACAAAATCCGAGTACTCAGAAATGGATCCTTCCTTGGGCTCTACGCTTTGGAGAAGCTGTGAGTGTCCTGTTTCTTATCAGCTTTTATTCAATTTGCACTTCATCAGACGCTGTAATGTCATGTTTACCATTTACATTAGATTTACTTGATGTACCAGTGTGTGTGCTGCCTGGGCCTTGCAGAGACATACAGACTATCAGTGAGATCTGAGCAGATCAGAGCAATTGTGTGCACATCTATCCAATCATGGGCTTCTTTCCAGCAAGGAGGAGGATGATACGCTCAAACTGGCTATCACAGATTTATGTCAAAAACTTCACATAATTACACTTCATTCCCTCATTATCAGGTAAGCCCCACTCCACAGGACAAGATAAGGGAGATCTTTGGCAGGAGCTGCGTGTTGGCAGCTTTGCCTGTGGCTCGCAGACAGTCTGGGCCTCCTTAGTAGCATCATAATCTCTCTGAATGGGGTGTGAGACAAGTGATAGAGGATTTCTTGGGAGTTATGTTGCGTTATGTACAGCTCTCCTGGTGACAAACAGGAAGGAAATGTATTGGGAACTGCTGTTGGCAGTGTCTTTCTAGCAGCAGACCTAAAACTGGCCAGTATGTCCAAATGAGTCCATCACTTCAGACCAGACTACACAACTTATTAGAGAGCTCATGTATATAATTTCATATATAGACACCAAGATGATCAATCCTAATGATTTCAGTGATCTCCTGACTTGAGGAGACCTGACCTGAGCACCACCAAGATGTTGACAACTATTGGATGGATTGTCTTGATTTTTTCTACAGAAAAAAAGCAACAAACAGGATGGATAAAGTTTAAAGATAGTGTATGTATAACATGTCTTATAGTCAAATGTATTGTTTGTTTATCCCTCTGATGGATACTCTGATGTGAGATCTACTTCTCCTACATGTTTACCACCAAACACTTTTTTTTCAAGGTGTGCTGTCTCCCACAGCATCCCACTGAGGCTTTATGACAACAACACACACTGTGCAGCTTCAGTCTGGATACTGTAGTCTGGCAGACACACTTATTTTGTTGGATGGGGGAGGCGGAGGCGGGTGTGTTGAAGGGATATTAGTTCCACATGCCACTTGAAGCTGCCACCCATGAAGCTAACGAGCTTCTCAAAAATGTTGAAAGAAAGAAAAATATGTTAATTTGCTGCAGTTGTTAGCTTGTTAGTACCTACCTACTGGAGCTCACGCCAGACGTGCCAGTTGAGAACAAAAGCTAAATTTGCTGAAATTGCTGTTTTTTGTGTGTGTTTTTTTCATCTCTGGCGTGAGAACAATGTGGGTGAATCATTTCAAGGCCAAGTTGTCAGATCTCACCTCGACTTTCTTCCACCAAACACGCTGATAAAACTGTCGACAGGAAGGCACAACAAAAAGGTCTGGAGGCTAACACTACTTGGATGATGGTGGATATAAAAGTAAAGCCAAAATAGACCTGAAGTTTAAAGTGTTTGATGTAAAATGAGCTGATGTTGCTTGTTTTCCTAAGTGCGGACAAGGCTCCCTACAGCGCTGTAGGGTCGGTGGGTCATGAAACCTGAGCTTAACCACTGACTGGCCCCTGTACCTGGAGCCGTGATAAAACTAGCAGGGGGGCAACAGGGTGGAGCTTTTCTCAGGGCTTAACTGAAAAACCTGGGAGAAAGACACAGAACAGGCGAGCACACAAACACACACACACACACACACACACTGCTCCACAGTGTTAGATGTAGGAGTCTGGTGTAAGGAGAGGACATAACGTAAATCATGCAGACCTCATTTCACTCCTCTGCCTCAACCTCTGCTGGCTTTCTGACACACAGTGGTGGAGGTCTACTCACTCACTCACTCTGACGTCTTCAACCTTTAATTGAGCCCTCCACAGCTCATAATTACATCTGAGCTCATGGGAAAATTGCTGTCTGTTGTGAAAAATGCCGCATTGAAATTCACCGTTGCTGTGATGGAAGGGTTTGAAGGGTTGGATTCAGATCTGAGTTTACAGTAAAAGGTTTGGATGTAAATTTCTGTTTGTGTTTGTTCATACTGTGAGATTCCAGTTTTGTTTTGACTCCTCAGCCTGCCACGGCTCTACAGGTCGTCTCATTGTTTCCATTGTAACGTCTACATGTGCTTGTCATTTGCAGCAGTAGTGAACAGTTACTCATATTATGTGGTCAGTGCTGTAATCAAAGGCCAGCCCACTAGGGCTGAGTAAACACACATCAGGGAATTATACTGCATCTCTTCCCCTATGTGACAAGGATAAACACAGTCTGCTCCCTTAACTACACACACACACACACACATTCACGCATGCACACACACTCTCTCACTCGTGGTCCATCTCTGTAGTGACTTCAGTGTGTACTGTAACTCTTGAGAGTGCTTCCTAGTAAGGGCACTCTCACTTCTTGCCCCGTCATTTCTAACAGGTCTGGTAACACTCTCAGCAGACGCACACTCACATCCACACGCTCGCGCCAGACTTCCATTCAGAGTTGAATGCAGTCTGATCTGCTGTTGTTAGCGGGAGAATACAGCTCCAGGGCAGGCCACCCTCCTCCGGGCCTGGGCCAGACAGTGCAGCAATCTACACAGTTAGCCCTTTCATTGGGACAAACCTCCTCAAAGCCACTATTGCCTTCATAACCTGCCAAACCACCCAAGTGCAGAGGAGCAATTTAGGCTTGTTTGTTTTTGCCCTCTTACTGGACTACTGTGTTTTTGTAGCCCTTTTAAATAGGTTTGCCATCCAACAGCTACATTTGGATCTTGGAATACCTTGTTTCTTTCCAGCTCTTGGGACGAACACACTAGTTGAATCATACTTTGCTTCAGTGGCGGTGCCTTGCTATGTGCAAAATAAGCCACATTCAAACACAACATTAAGCCCTCGATAATGTTCTCGTCTACCTATTTTAGTACCTCCACTCTTTCTGATAGGCGCGTTCGCTGGCAGCCCCACTAACGAGTTGGGACCTTTGTGAGTTGTGGACAGATCCCAGCAGCCTGTCCTGCACTGATTTGAGGCAAGGTAATGAGAATAATGAGCAATGAGGGCCGAGGCTGTCTGGCTCTTGTCCAACTGGGCCCCACTGCACCATGGGACACAGGACAGGCAGGCAGGGCACAAGGGGCCCTCATTACCAGGTCTGTTCACCCTACGGGGAGAGAGGGAGCAGGGAGCAGGGAGGGAGAGCAGAGGGCAGCGATGATGATGGATGAGGGAGCAGCAGGGTGTTTGTAGTAGACAGGTCTGAAAGGCAGGAGTGAGGCTTGTGGTTAGGGCTGTTTAAAGGCTCAAGGTGTTGGCAGCATGATAGACTTTGTCAACAAGAGAGTCTAAAAGGACCCCTGCAGTATGAATCCACTTGATATAACTGTACTTTTCCATATTGCAATGAAGTATGTACAGAAAATATCTGTAAGACAATCACAAATTCTTGTTGCCTTATTTCAACTTCACCCAAGAAATAAGGAGTTGCTTTTGATTTATGCTCGTAAAGCAACACAAATTAAGATTTGTAACAAAACCTGCGACCAAGAAGTCACACAGAGCATGAGAACGTGCAGATATGTTTAGAGAAACGTCTGCATGATAGAATGTGTACGATTATAACCTTTGGGTTATGTATGCCTTGGCCAAGTCCTTACTTTTTGACTTGATAGTATCTGTTTTATAAAAGGGGGAGACAGGCCACTCAGTCTTTGCCTGAGTCTTTCTGAAACCAACCTTGAAATCGCCTCTGCCATTCTGAGCGGCTGGGGTTAGGAAGAAGTCCAACTTAAACAACTTTACCATCTGACATGGGGGAAGTGGAGCCGAGATGGCTAAAGATGGTATGATGGTGGCTGGAGTGAGAGGGAACGAGAGGAAGAAGGAGGGAGAGGGAGGGAGAGAAGGAAAGCACACTCCTGCAGTTTGTCTTATATAAATCTGAGGTTGTTTTCCTTAGCGGGAGATTAACATTATTTCCACACAGGCTAAGCAAATTACCTTGATGAGTGGGAACAAAGCAGAGGTGGGCAGCGTTATATAGCATGTAAAAACAGTGGAGAATATGTAGACATGGCAAGGAGCCCTTCTGTCTAGACCAGTCTGGGTAAGACAAGGTTCAGATTGTACCAGCCCACCACTCGAGCTGAGGGCAGCTGTGCAGGTTGCGCATGGGTCTTGTCGGCCCCCGCCCCCCAAACAGCAAAATGAATATTTGTGTGAGTGTGTTTTTCCGCACACGCCATTGAGTGGCTCCTGGTTAGACAACGGTCACCTAATGAGAGTGCATGACATTAGAGGTGGAGTGGGTGAGGAAGGGGTTAAGCGTGCTGGAGAGTGGAAACAGAAAGGGGGTGCTGCTGGAGTTGATAGACTCCAGATGTGTCTTTCAGATAAACTGAAGGAACGGGGTGTGTTTGTATTGCAAGCCTAGCTCAGTCATGGCTCTGGGGGTTTATTGAAACAGCGAGCAAGCCCCCTCATAAGCCCATTACCAAATTGTACGCTTTATATGCCAGGAACTCTCTCTCACACACTCTTTCGGCAAACTTGATATGGTTTCAA
Source organism: Pseudochromis fuscus (assembly GCA_900323345.1). NCBI lineage: Eukaryota > Metazoa > Chordata > Actinopteri > Pseudochromidae > Pseudochromis > Pseudochromis fuscus. Next base: position 14,812 of record OOFC01023931.1, on the reverse strand, counting down.
TGACATTTTCCTCTGGAGGAACTTGAGCTTTCTCTGGATTTACTTCCCCCCACTTCCGTTTCTGCTTTATTTTTGCATCTCTCAGCTCACTGGGTCTCTCACTGTTCCTCCCCTTTGACACTCTCTCCATGCTGTAGTCCACCTACTGGCTGAAAATATCTTTTCACTGAATTTGTACAAAAAGATACTTGTTTCTGTTTTATTTCATAGATACTGAAAGATTGAAAGGAAAGCTTTTAATGCTTTTTTCCCCTTCAGAAAGCTGACATCTCAGTCTTAGAGAAATTTTGACTTACATGATCAATAATTTGGCAGATAAATGCTATATGCTGTAATAAATCCATAAACCAACTTTCATCTTTTCTGATGTTTTGCATGCTGGTAGGTCTCCTGAAAATTGAGAGTGCTGCCAAAGTGGGCATCACCCCTTTCTTTTGGCCACTCCAAAAGCCAGAGGCTCGAGTCAATGATGGTTCGTGGTTCCAGAGTTTTCCTTGGCAGAATAATCTCCATCTCCTCTTGCTGCAGATTATAGAAACATGTAATCAACAAGAAATTTTACATTTCAAATGAAAGTATATTGCTATTTCTGTACATCCCGCTAACGGCTGTGCAGTTGGATCCACAGTTTATGTTACTGTCAGTCATAAGCAGAGCTGAGGGCCTTATTTCTTTGAACTATAGCTCAGTAAATCCAGTGGATGATCAGGTGGGGGTTGTTCACGTTTGGAAGGAAATATCCTAAGCATATGTCTAATGGTAATCCAGCAATTCACATAATAATAGTAATAATCCGGTTTTATAAATGGGATATAGAAAATTTCATAGCCTTTAGCTTTCTGACTGCACTAAAGCAAGTGGTATCCAGTTGAACGTCGACAAAAAGTTGATCAGGTACATCCAACCTGAGAGGAACTAGAAAAAAATAAAGAAAATAATCTGGGGAAGGGGCAGCAAAGCAGGAAATTAGTAGAAAAACAAGAGCTCGGCAGATCCTGGTTTCCTGTTTTGGGGGGAAGGCAAGAGTGTGTTTGGGGCCTGTGTTACAGAGCCCCCATTGTGAGCAAGTGCGTCGAGAAGTAGGGAGGTGGGGTCTACGGGGCCTTACACAGGGAAGATTTTGCTTAGTACCGAATCCCCTAACCCACCTGCCCCTCCCTACAGGGGAAAGCTAGCTAGTAAAAAAAGAAGAAAAAGGAAACTGTAAAAATAAACGAGCAAGGGCCTCTGCTAGAGCCGCCAACCAGACAGGAAATGACACGCGGCACAAAAATGGTCTCCACTGACCTCTGTCAGGAACTGAGGTGCCAGTTAACCTCCTTGCTTTTTTTCCCCAACATACCTTAAATCTGTAGACATTTTTGTTTCTGTCTTCAGGCTGTTGCTTATATTGGTCTGCATCAGGAGAACAGTACAGTAGTAGTAAGTATAGAAATTAGCCCTGTATTGCTATGTCTTTCCATTAAAACAAATCCAGCAACAGGAAATTCTTGATTCCAGTCTGGTGATAATAAGTGGCCATTCCCTGGCTTCGGTCGTTTTCCCAGCTCCCTCCAGGGCCGGGGCCTAAACAATGTCAGCACTCCAGTCCCTGCTGCTGTGCTCCTGATAATGGAGCACTCCATGTCTGGAGCGCTTTACAGAACATGTCTTCATTATTACCCTCTCGCTGCCCTACAAGCACGTCGCTCCTCTCCAGTCTGCATGGGGCCCAGGTGCTCATCCTCTGTACCCACAGAGCAATGACTCTTCAGAATGGCAGAGGAGCAACCCCATTGATCAGGAGGAGCTTGTGAGGGTAAAAAAAGACATTCTTAACAGCAGCCTCTGGTGTTAGGCCCAGCGGCAGCAGACAATGGCCCCTTCTGGGCTGGGAGTGAACTTGAGTCTGTCACAATCCAGTCATACAGGCCACATGTGGCAAAGGGGATAAAGCACTGCGCTCAGAAGGTTACAAAGAATAACTCAAAATGAAAGGCCATAGTCACAATAATGATGTGTCACCAGCAAATGTAACATTTTGTATAATATTCTGCAACTGAGGAGGATAATGAAAAAAATAAAAGAGTTGAAACTTCTAGGATTTTAGGCAGTGATATTGTCATGCTCAGCTAGCGTGAAGCTTTGAAGTATTTCTTGTCTCTGCTATTATCCTCTTGCTTGGTGACAGCTGTTGTCATCAGTGTCAAGGCCACTGAGCTGTGAAGTTGTTGTCAGGGAGGGCGCTGTCCAGGGCACACACACAAGTCATCGCCTGAGTGTGAGGCCTGCAGGAGCTGCAGTTTATGCCGTCCTGTAGGTTTGAAACGAAGCTGGAAACAAATCAGAGCGGTGAGGGACTGTAGCTGAGATTTAGCTTGGATTATATTTGTGAATAACAGCTGACATTTGGGCCACAGCAAGGCCAAGTGCTTGGCTAACGCTTCAAGTCCTGTTGACTCTCGTGAGCTCCTTCACATTCCCCAGCGTGGTGATAAGAGAGTGTATCAGAGGTAGTGGGCTGCTGATACTCCCGAGGCCAAAGCACACACGGCTCTGTACCCTTTCAGATGTTTGATGAGAAGTAGGTTGAAAATATGAGGTCTGACAGGTCTTTGGTCAAAAAGTGGTCAGAAAGTATGAAGTCTGCACAAATGTCACTCTGTGGCTCTTTCCTTGATTCATTATTATAAAACCTCTATGTCTACAGTGTGTTTGTGTGCTTGCATTTCTGAGTGGCCTGGTGCAGGGTGTGTGTTTAGTCATAGATAAAAACAGTACCTCAGTGTATTTTTTATGTTTATTTTGGTTGCTATTTATTTTAGTAATTTGATTAGAATTGAAATCTCCTTTACAAGAGAGAGTATAAAATGGCAGACCAGCATGGGCCCCAGCATACGTGCTATCTCATGTTTATTTTCTTGTGCAGTGATGCTATTTTAGATTGAAATGAGACATTTTTGAGTACAGGATGTCTCCTTTTTGAGAAAAATGGAAGACAAGGGTTGAAAGTAACATTGCTATCCAATTATGACTGCATGTTTAAGTACATTTACATGGAGGTCAGTGTTACACAGCAAATGCACGCTTGTGTATGTGTGTGAAAGGGACAGACAGGGAGGGAGAGACGGACCTCAGAGAGAGGAAATAGTGGGCAGTGCCTCGTCTTTCATTGCCGCACTAATGAGCCCCGGGACACACAGACTGGAAACAGCAGTATTGTTCTCCCCCCCGCCCCGGTCAACAAATCCTATACAGCTACTGACACACAGAAACACATGTATATTCAGTGTGAGACACAGACACACAAAGATTACCACATACATTGTGACAGACCCACAAGGCCTCACGCACACACACACAGATGCACACTATGGAGTATTGTTGCCCTCTGTCAAACACACTCCTTTTTGATTTGATTGGTAAAATGTGTGTAGTAACAAGCGGAGGTTTTATACTCCTTGGTCAGAATCACAGAGGTGGAAATGTCTCCAGCTTTTTTTAAAAATGGCTGTGAAGTCGTTGCAAAATGTTCTGTCTGACAAGCTGGCGTACAGTCAAAGAGCTGGGCTGAGCTGTCCAAGGCCATGCTTTGAGACAAACACAACAGACTTCAGCCTTTTTGGTCCTCAGCCAGATAGTTTTTTGCTCCATCGTTATAACCTGTCTCCTGTCTATAATCCAAATATGAGCAGTGGCTTAGTGAAAGAGCTTGGGCTAATAACAAAAACCTGATCTTTTGATTATATCCCAGCCATACCGCACGGTGTAATTTTTTGCTGGAAGCCATTTTCTAAAACAATTTCCCTGCCCTGGTTTGACCAAAAAAGCTCATCTCTTGGAACACTCTTGGACAAAACAATGGTTAAGAGATGCCTGAGGTTGTACGTGGTGTGAGGCAGCATAGTTGAGAACAGCGATGATAGATAATCTTTGTGGAAAAAAGGACCAGAAAGTCCCCCTGAGGTCTTCCATACCACCAAGGCATCTTGGTTAAAAGAAAAATAGACAAAATGCAGCCACTGCCTTGATGCTTGTGACCTCCTGTAAGGAAATCCTCCTCTTCGACTGGTCTGAAGGGAGCAGGAATTTTTCATGCCTTAGGAACATGGATCGCATGTCCTGTCGATAACCATCCATCTCCTGACCCGATTTAACCTTGCTATTCCCACCTGGCCAATAAAAGCAAAACTTGGATTCAAAATCTAACGCACAGAGAAGGCGGCATCTGGCTGAATAGTTTAACACATGGTTGTGGGTGTGGAGTGGGGAAAGGGTGGAGATAAGTGCAGCGGATAGTATGAAATTAGATCTTCAAAGACAGTTGAAAGGCATTAATATTTACAGTTTGGGAAGACCCATTTCAAAATAAGAAAAAAATAAAAGACAGAATCCTTTGCTCGCAGATTTAGACTCCACTTATTTTGTATATCTTGCTAGTCTCAAACCCAGGTGTCTATTTGGATAAGACTTCCTATCTGTGTGCACAAGTACCCTACTGTGTCCTGCTGGAAGAGGCAGTTTAGGAAACGCCTCTCGACTCAAACTCATTTGAAACTTCAAGATGCCTTTTCCTCAAGTCTCAGTGTTACAAAAAATAAAATAAATCAACAATTTGGGAAATAAACTTCTTCACTTTCTTTGCGAGGTGAGAAAACTTCTACTACTGTCTGTATTCTGAAAAACCTCATCCCAAAAATCAAAGTTTAAAAATGATCATTTGCTGGTTTCCTGAGGCTTATGTGCGAGACTGTTTCTTGGCTCTGAGCGGCAGCTTCCTGTAATCTCTGCTAGTCTGGCCAAGAAGCACACACAGGTTTACAACTTTCAACTTTTCAGCTGATATTTTACATTTACTCTTTTTTCACAACCAAATATATAACTTGATAACTGGTGGACTTTTGTGACTTCAGTGGACAAATTTTATAACTTTTGGGATGATCTTAGTTTGTTGTTTCCCCCTTATTCTAACTTTTATACTAACGTAAGTTCACTTACTGCTGCTTGCAGCTACTTATTCGTTCCAGAGCATGTGGTGTATCGATCATCAGAGCATCCCATTCTCAGCAAAAAAAAAAAGCAGAAAGGCTAATCCCAAAATCTGTAACTATCACTTTGTCAGTATCATTTCAACATGCATTTTTTTTAAATGATCTAATATTTTCTGTCTCCAGGGACCTCAAGCACAACTTAATCAGCACCATCATGCCTGGAGCCTTCCAAGGCCTGTCTCAGCTTCGGAAACTGTAAGTATATATTAGCATGATTCACATTCCAGTCAGGGTCAGAGCAACAAACCTATTAGTAGAAATCTTTAATACAGACACAGATTTTGCCTTTAAAGGTTTGGTATGAGATAAATGATGGCGCCTTGTTTGTTTTTGATTGTTCACCACACTGACAGTAGCTGAAACAAACCCGGATATATACTGCTCTGTCAGCTCATGGCAGATGTCTTGTGTTATATTGAGCTCCCAGTGTTAGTGTGACCATAAAGGCCTCCTTCACTAAATGTTGCTGCTGATCTTCGCGGAGGCCCTGGGATGTCATCTCTATGCCCCGCTTCACCCCTGAGGAAACCTCAGGGTTGTGCAGAGGCTCCTCACACGCCATCGAATGTGACAGGACGGCTGTTTGCAGCCGCTCGCTGCTCACTCATTGTGTTTTTGGACACAGAGGTCTGGTTGCAGCGTGGGTCGAAACTGTTCGTCTGTGCTGCACCGCGTGACTCCCCTTCCCTCCTCCCCCTACTTGTGTTTTCCCTGCAAGGTCTGGGGCTTCTCAAAACAAACAGGGAGAGATAAACACATGCTCTGGACAGCTCTCTGCTGGGTAGTGTCAGAGGTGCAGCAGAGCAGATCCCTCTCTGGCTGCAGCTATACATCACACTCGGAGGTGGACAGCAGGACAGGGGCCCTGCTTTTACCCCACTGGTGATCAGGTTCCTTTAGGTGCTGACAAGAGAAGGTGGCTGGGACTGTTAGCATGTATTTTCAAATGTTTACCTTTCTAAAGATTGGGAAATAAAATTCCAGACTTGAGTAGGAAAGTAATTGTACAAAGGGAAAAAGACTGGGAAGGAAGCCATACCAAGTTTTACCTGCATGTTGTATGGATATGTAATATTTGGTCTCATATCACAAAGGCAATGCGAGCAGTGAAAAAGTCAAGTCATCATCACAGCCTGGTGCCGAGTGGCTGAGAGAAACGAGCTTTCTTAATTTGCCAATAACAATCATTCCTTTGTCTTTTCACACTTTCAGCGACCTTTCCAACAACCGCATTGGCTGCCTGACTGCCGGCATGTTCCAGGGGATGACCAACCTTACCAGACTGTAAGACATAAAAAAAGATTACATAAAAAATATTTTGTGATAAAGCTGTCAGGGTAACTTTGTTAATGTCTCATTTGTGTTTTTTAGAATCCTCTCTGGAAACATCATATCGACCATGGACCCAGGAGTGTTTGAGGAGCTGCCCTCCCTCAAGCTAGTGTGAGTGTTAAACTCAGAAGGCACCAACTAGTTCACTTCCACAGCATCCCATTCAGTGGTCACATAAAACATCACATATTCTAGGCAAAGATAACACGTATTTTCATTTATTTTTTATTTTGTCTCATATTGACTGACTGTGTTTTACGATGAAGTCAAAATCTCAAACATGCAAAGAAGATTTATGTAGTTGTTTATATATTCAGTTGAATTTGGATTTCATCTATGTATGATTTACAACTATACTAAAGCTATATCGTAAATCAGAAGATAGGTTTATCTGCAAACATTTTCAATCTGAACAAACCAAAAAAAGTGAGTCTGAGCACATCTGTAATATAGAACATCTGTATTACAGCACTGGTTTCATTTAGTAACTATGCTTCAAATCCTCGAGTATTTTCACGTGCAGGTAGGGTATGTTCACTGTGTAGTGAGAATGCTAAAGGTAAAGCGTTGTATGTAACTATCAAATATCCTGTGATTAATAATGTTAATGATATTTCTTTTTCCAGGAACTTCAACTCAGACTACCTGTCATGTGACTGTGGGTTGCGCTGGGTCCCGGGTTTCTTTCGCAGCAGTTCAGTGCGGTTAGGGGATGAAACCCTGTGTGCGTACCCGAGGAGCCTGAGGGGAAAGCCCCTGCGTGGACTGAGAGAAAGCCAGCTGAGCTGTGGTGAGGGCTGGCTAACACGAGGCATCAGATTGAGGCTGTTCACCACATTGATTTCAGGGAACACTACCTTGTGAATGACAGGGACAGTGCACTCATTATGACACTCAACATCATCTCAGTTATTTTAAGGATTAATAGACCAAGAGTGTTGAAAAAGATTTATCAAACTATCAGTAGTGACATATTTCTAAAAGTATCACTGAGCTGTGTTGACAGTTTATCCTGTGGGTTGGATTTACGAATTACCGCAGTCTGCATCCAATCTGTACTAGAACAGCAGACTCATAATAGCTTCTGTGGAAACATTTAGCTGAGGCTGGGTAATTAGAGAGCAGCAGAAATAATTCAGGCGAATGTGTAACGGTCACATATGTGATTTTTTTCCCACCATGTTGCTCAGACGGTCCTCTGGAGCTGCACACCCTGTCACTGCTGCCGTCCCAGCGTCAGGTGGTCTTCAGAGGCGATCGGCTGCCCTTCCACTGCACTGCGGCCCTGGTGGACAAGATCACCACCTTACACTGGCGCCACAACGGTCAGCTGGTGACGTCTGACCCAGAAATGGGGGTCCAGCTGGAGAACAATGTGCTTCATGATTGCACCTTCATCACCAGGTGCAGTAACCAAAGCTATAGAAGCAGTCTGAGGAGCCTGCACTGATGATGTTGTCTGTATGAACAGTATTGATTAAATTAAGAACAATGTTTTAATAGTTAAAGCAACCTGTGTTGGAGCATGTTATAACCAGATATCTATATCATCTTCCTTCAGTGAGCTTATTCTATTCAACGTACATGTGGAGGCCAGTGGAGAGTGGGAGTGTGTGGTTTCCACTGGGCGGGGCAACACCTCTCGCACTGTTGAAATAGTGGTGTTGGAGAACAGTGCCTCCTTCTGTCCTGAAGATAAAGTTGTCAACAACCGTGGGGAGTTCAGGTTAGTTGCAGTGTGACGTTATTCTATATATCAAGCTATGACTATCGTATTGCATAAGTTGTTATATAACACAAAGATTATTCTCTGGGTTCATCTCCTCAGGTGGCCAAGAACTCTGGCCGGGATCACCTCTCATCAGTACTGCCTGCAGCTGCGATACCCGTCCCTGTCTGTCGAAGGGGGTATGGAGCAGAAGAAAGCCTCTCGATACTGTGATCGTTCTGGAAAGTGGCAGGACGGCGACTACTCAGACTGTCACTACACCAATGGCATCACCCGTGTCTTGCATACTTTCATCCTGGTCAGTGGAGCTGTCAGTGCCACAGCACATGGTTCCTGTTCAGTGAAACACTGTGTAGATTTAACATCAAAGTATGAACATCTTATGTTGCATTTCAGAGGCCTATCAATGCATCTAATGCTGTCACGGTGGCACATCAAGTACGCACATACACCCTGGAGGCTGCTGGTTTCACTGATTCTGTAGATGTGATGTACGTGGCTCAGATTATGGAGAAATTTATGGAATATGTCAGACAGCTGCGAGAGGTGAGAAAGATTTATTTTCTTAGTTAAAATGGTTATTTACAGTCTGTGTAATCTTTTATCTTGATGACACTGTCTTATTAAATTCTGTGTCTGTTTGTTCCAGTTGTCTGAGGTGATGGTGGAGATGGGCAGTAACCTGATGCAGGTGGATAACCAGATCCTTGCTCTTGCCCAGAGAGAGAAGAGAGCCTGTAGCTCTATAGTCTACTCTCTTGAGACATTGGCCTGGCCTCAGCTACACAGCCATGCTCAAGACTTCTCCATGGTGAGGACGATATATATATCTTACAACAAACTCCTAAAGATGTCTGCAAACTGTAAATCCTGTCAGTTTTTTTAGGTTCTGGCTCGCTGACTGGCTGAGTCAACTGATAATGACAATATAGGGAAACAGTGCTTACTATATTGTGTTTGATATGCACAGGTGTCTAAGAACATTGTGATGGAGGCCCACTTAATTCGACCAGCCCACTTCACTGGTATAACCTGCACTGCGTATCAGCGTCGTGAGGTGTTGACAGGCAACTCGGGAATGGAAATGCCAGAGTCTGCACATGAACAGCAGCTTCATTTCCGCTGCAGCACAGGCTCCCATAACACCTCCCTCAACAATTTCCCTCTAAAGGTGAAGCTTAGCGTCTTGACTCCTTACATCCTGTATCATTGGTAACTGGTAATAATAGTCAATTTCAACATTAAATACATGATTTACATGACTGTTATGTTTTGTTTCTCCAGAATTCTGTAGCCCTGGCCTCTGTGACTCTCCCAGCTACCTTGTTTCCTCCTGATGCTACTGCAGACTGTAAACTACAGTTTGTAGCTTTCAGAACCGGCAGCTTTTTTCCACTCTCTGGGAACTCGAGCAGCACCGTTGAACACTCCCGCAGACGTAGTGTCAACACTCCTGTCATCTTTGTAGGCCTAGGTAAGGAAACTTCTCAACCTGTTTTGTTTTATACTTTCAAAGAAAATATGGTAAAACTATAGTCTGCTATACTACTTGCGAGCAGCTGTGGCTGAGGGGGTAGCATGGGTCTACGAATCGTATCTACGAATTGTAAGGTTATGCGATGGATCCCCGGGTCTTCCTGTCCACATGTCAAAGTGTCCTTGACTTAACCCTAAATTGCTCCAGAAGGCGACTTGTGCCTTGCATCTGCCGCCAGCTCTGTAGCCACTAGTGTGTGAATGTGGGGTCAAACTATATCATCTATGGCAAAAGAATCACACAATTACTTTCTCAACCAAAAACAACACTGGTTGCATTTTTACAGATTTGCTACTGGCAACACAAAGTGAAAAACTCATATTGTTAAAAATACATTTCTTTTTCTTACCCGCTGCACGTAAAAAAAACCACAACACTTTGTTTTTATTTACTCTGTCATGCTTTGCTTCCATGTCTATGTACATAAACTAATTTCAACTCTTCCTGTGACAGACGGTTGCAGCATGTGGAACCACTCAGAGCCCATCTGGGTGTCACTGCGCCATTTGTCCCCTGGTACTGATGCTGTGGCAGCCCAGTGGAGCCTTAAGGCATTAGGGAAGCAGGGAGGCTGGAACCAGGAAGGCTGTCAGCTGGTGCATAGTGACAGCAGCACCTCTACAATGCGCTGCTCTCTGCTTAGCAACTATGCTGTGCTGCAGGTAGGATAGCTTTGAATCTTTAATCATTCACTGAGGATCATAGAGGTTGAATGAAACTTTTATTTGACTCGTTCATGATTTCTCTCTAGGAGGTACCTGACTTCCCCAACCCTGCACCTATTTCTGTGAGAGTGCTCCACCCTGTGGTGTACGCCTGCACTGCAGTGCTCCTCCTTTGCCTCTTCACCATCATCATTACACATATAATGCACCACAGGTACTTAAATGGTTATGCAATGGATTTCTTGCTGTAATTTGTGATTTGCTTTTCCTCTCATTAGTTGACTTTGTGTTCCTGCAGTTCCATTCACATATCAAGAAAAAGTTGGCACACATTGCTGAATACCTGCTTCCACATCGCCATGACAACAGCGATATATGCAGGCGGGATAAGCTTGACCAGCTATCCAGTGGTTTGTCAGTCGGTAAGTTTTGAATTTATCTCATTATTTTGTTCATTGCTATTTTCAGTGGCATGTAAACTTCATGTCTGATCTAACAGGTGGGCATTGCCCTGCATTACTCCTCCCTGTCAACTCTGCTGTGGATTGGAGTCAGTGCCAGGGTCATTTACAAAGAGGCTGTGTGGAGAATGCCACGGCAGCCGGAGGGAGAGTCTCCTGCTCCACCCACTCAGAGACCTATGCTCAGGTCAGTCAGAAGGCCACAATTCACCTTCACCCAATTCCTGCACCATGAGATTATTGTTTGCTGTCAATATGGTTTATGTTTTAGACAGATGCAGGAGTTCTTGTGCATGGCCACCCAAAGTGTGCACCATCAAAGGCGGTCATTGTGCCCAACAACCAAAGTCCCTCTGTTTTTAAGAAACCTTGGGGGGGACATAACAGAGTGTTGCTGAACTCAGAGCAGGGGGAGGATTGGGGAGGATTGTATGAAACCAACATAACAGAAGCAGTGGGAGTTGTCATAAATCTGAGCAGGGTGATTCAAGGGGTGCACTGTCTTTTCCAATATTCTCCTCCATTTCTCCTCCCGCTCTCCTGCCCCTGTGATCTTGAAGCTGCTATCATACACTGTGGCCTCACTGGACCGCCAGCCACCCCTTTGTTGCCCACTCGGCCACATGGGCTGAGGCTGCAATAAATCACAGCCTTCTGGAGTCTATATTGACCCTCGTAACACTCGACCCACTAAGAGAGAAAAGGATCACACAGCTCTGTTCAGATTATAGACAGCCAGAGGGACATTAAAACACAAAAAGAAAAATGACACTGTCATGCACACTTTAAAAACATCGGAGCAGCCAAAGGTCAAACGTCCTGTGGCAAAGACAAGAAGTGCTTTTTTTTTTTTCTAAAACTACAGTTGGGAACTTGTGTTTGATTTGTCCTTCTCTGTCTTTCTCTGTTATTCAAGGTTCTACTTGATAGCTGATGGAGTTCCTCTTATCATTTGTGGGATCACTGCAGCTGTCAATGTCAGCAACTATGGAGACAACAGCCCATAGTAAGTGCTTCTCTTTTTATCCTTGAGGCTTTTGGCCCTTGACTTTGTGTTATTTTTTTTATTTTTTTGGTGGTGAAGAGAATAATCCTGTGGGACTTGTTGAACGCACAAAGATGTCCTTGTTTGTCACTGACTCTCACTTCTACCATCATTGCAGCTGCTGGCTGGTCTGGCGCTCCAGTCTGGGGTCTTTCTTTGTCCCCGCTGGCCTTGTGGTGTTGGTGACCTGGATCTATTTCCTGTGCACTGTGTTTCGCCTGAGGCACCGTGTGGCCAAAGAATGCACAGGAACCACCCTGTCCTCCCCTGTAACTGAGAGCCAACCTGCACTGGCAGGAAGCAGCAGCCTGCTCTCCACTGACTCCGTGGTGGGACCTATAAATCCTGCTGTGCCTCTGGAGGACCAGTACTCGCTGAAGACACAGTTCTCTGTGCTGGTGGCCACCCACTTTCTGTTTGTAGTTTTGTGGTGTTGTGGGGCCATGGCAATGTGGCTAACAGGTCTCAACAGCTTGTTGTTCAGCTGTCTCTACGGGATGACTGCCACAGTTTTGGGGGTGTTTCTGGTTGTGCACCACTGCTTCCGACGTCTGGATGTGCAGGCCTCATGGCTGTCTTGTTGTCCAGGCTATCGCCGCTCACATCCCATGTCTACTTACACACACACCTACACTACTGGAAGTGGTGTGCAGACCTCTGAGCAGGGATCTCAGCTTTTCATCAACGGCCATCCACCTGGTGATTCCCATAACTCATCATCGGCTCGGTCCTCATCCACGCCAAGTGGGATCAGTAGCGTGGGTCCGGGGCCTTGCAAGCTCACCAACCTTTTGCAGGTGGCACAAGACAATTCAAATAACACTTCACGTGTCCCTACAGGCAACAACACAAGCACCAGTACTGACAACATCACCAAGCCCACAAACAATATTCTGCCCACTATTAACTCTGCAGCGCCACTACATCCCCAGAGGCGGAAAGTAAGTAGCAGAACTAAACAAGGGAGCAGTCAGTATTATCATCGGGGTGAAGGTCGAGGTCACTATCGTCTTAAAGCTTTAAGGACTGCTGGAGGTGGGGGCAGTCTTGGAGCGTTAGGGCCCACAGGTTTAGAGCACCTCAGTTCGTCACATGCTGTTAACAAACAGGCCACAAGTGAGAACGGCAGCATCCACCACAGCCTGTCAGAGAATCAGGCCAGTCCCCTGACAAATGGAAAACGGGTGGGAGAGTCAGTACCCACGAGTCCCTCAGAGGGAAGCGATGGGGGCAGCAGCGGGAGCCGCAAACCTTTCCCTCTGCTCCCTTCTATGGCCAGCAGAGTGGCCATGCATGGTGCTCAGAGGAGATGTGCCAGCAAAGACAATTTGAAACTTGCAGCATCTGCAGAGACAAAGCGCTGCTCTTATCGAGAGAACAGTGTCACCACCACCGTGCCAGGGGCTGCTGCCCCAAACGGCACCCTGAAAAACTCAGTGCTAGAGCTGGAGCAGGACATGAGTGGTACAGACCAATCACAGAGCTCCGTTGGAATGAAGAGTGGTTTGTGGAAAAGTGAAACCACAGTGTAAACTATGCTTACATGTGAACATCTATGCATGACCTTAATGAAGTCTTAAATGGCTGGGTTGTGTTTTAATGGTCTCTTAATAATTATATAATTTAAGATATAATATCATGAAGGCATCCAGGACCCTAAACTGGTACTTTTGCCTCTGTAGCATTGTAAGAGTTTGCTGTGAAATGGTTAAAAAATAATAAGACAGGTTTTTTTTTAAATTGTCATTTTCAAACATAACATACGCATTTATTTTATTCACTTTACAACAAATGTACAAGATATTTCTGAAATTGGCATATGATGTTGATTTTGGATGTCAAATGAAAGCTTTATTGTTTTAATTGTGATTTTTCTATGCATATCAACTATAGCATGAAATGGAATTCAAGATGGTCCATTTCCAAAGTACAGCTATGTGCATTTAATCTGTGGACAACCTTTCACCCTTATGTTTGCTTCAAGTAACTGTTTCTGTGTGCTTATGTATGCACTTGTATGTTCTGTGAGTGTGTGCGTGCGTGTGTGTGTGCGTGCGTGTGTGTATGTGTGTAGGAGAAGATTTGCATGAGTGTGGCTGTACAGAATCTCAGAGTGAATTAAAAATGCTATGCGGAAATTTTGATTATAGAAAATGTTTCCTTTTTTATGTACCCCATCAGCACTGACAGTTTCCCTCGTGATAAATTCAGAAAGAATAAAAATCACAGGACAAAAATAATTGGCTTTCTCATACCTACTCACAGTTTTCACTCCAAACTGGAGACCTATTTCTCATCTGTACTTGAATCACTGCCCCCTCCTGGAGAGTAGATGAAACATTTCAGTTAGTGTCAGTGATTAAATGGGCCTAAATGGGCTAATTTATCCAACCCATGCTGACTTAAAAGTAAAGTATAATTTTGCTGCAGTTATGGAGGTGTTGTGGAGAAAATATTTATATTCACAAAATACTTTTCACGTGTCAAGCTCTTAACTATTTGAGCAGAGTTACAAAGACTTGAGCCATACTTCTGTTTTTTAATCAGTTTGGTGCACCTGCAATTCAGGAAATTACATGAACAGGAAACAGTATTTCTATTATGTGGCTCATTGTCATGGCTTTTTCCATTGTTCTTTGGGCCACATCCTCTATGTTGTTACTCCGAGGTGTTTTAAGAAGCCCAGTCTGGTGCAAATACCACCATATATTTTCTGTGCAGTATGAGTTTTTTGATCAGTGTCAAGCAGGACGTAATTGTGAGTTACCGAAAATATAACAGAAAACAAATGAAATACATTAAGATTGAATTGTCTTCTTTGAGATTCAGTATGAATTTCAAGAACTAGCTACCCTATAGGTTAACTCCTAACTTCTCCTATATCTATCTCAAACTTTTTTGTTAGTAATTTCCAAGTTGTTGGATGTATGCAAGACACATATGACTATGTGTTTATTTAAAAATTATGACACTTGTGAAAAAGATTATTATGAATTATTTACATGATTTTTTT
>OOFC01023923.1:37777-48287 GCA_900323345.1 Pseudochromis fuscus | reverse complement strand
TGTGTATGTGTGTTTGTCACCTCGGGGCTGCCAAGCACAGAAATTCTGTAGGAAAGCCTGACAGACCAGGACCATGTTTGTGTAATAATGTGTGTCTGTCTGTGTGTTTGTGTATTCCACACAAACACACTTTGGCTAAAACAATTAATAACAGTTAACAGCAGTGAAGCTGTGGTTTAATGAGGGAACAGGCCCGTCGGTGTGCAGGCAGCTGCAATAACAATTTTCTCATTTGAATATGCAAATAAACACATTTATTACTGGTAATGAGACAGTAAAAAAATTCTGTGCCCTGTGAAGTTTGTCTGAGTCACAAACACAAGTTTTCAGTCTTCACATTTGATCTATTTTACATGTGCAGTGTTTTATGCTTCAGTTTGTCTTTGATAATATGTTATCTATCAAATGCAATCAAATAAGGAAGGTGCATTCAAAGACTCAGTATCAGATCTGAAAACACAAGTCTATAATTTCAGTATTTGAAATAATTTAAGTATTTCACATACTGACTCAACAGTGGTTAGCACTTGTGCCTCACAGCAAGAAGGTTTGGGGCTCGAATCTCAGCTTAGGCCTAACTGTGTCGAGTTTGCATGTTCTCCCTGTGCATGTGTGGGTTTTCTCCAGGTACTCTGGTTTCCTCCCACAGTCCAAAGACATGCTTGTTAGGTGAATTGATTAGTTTAAATTGACCATAGATGTGAGTGGGATTGTGAATGGTTGTTTGTCTCTGTGTTAGCCCTGCGATAGGCTAGCAACCTGTCCAGGGTGGACCCCACCTCTTACCCATTGACAGCTGGGATAGGATCCAGCAGACCCCTGCGACCCAAGTGTGGACAAAGCAGGTATAGATGATGATGACTGACTGACTGACTGACTCAGGGTCCTGCAATGGACCGGTGACCAGGGTGTACCCCAGCTCTCACCCACTGTCAGCCACCCACAACCTGACTGGATAAGTGCATATAGAAGATACATGGATGGATGGATGGACTCAATGTAGAGTAAAAATTCAGAATGCATGAAAACTAGTAGAAAGAAATGGGAAAAACAGTGGCAGTAGTTGGCAAAAAGTGATTAATACATACTTGAAATCCCTGCCCAAACATGTTGGATCAGTGGTTAAATTAAAAAGATTTGGAAAAAGGCTGAAATAACTAAACGTAATGCTTGAAATATCCAGCTTTTTGCAAAGCATGAATACAAGATTTACCCAACTGCCTTAAACACTAACAATTCAATTGTATGAAAAAAATATTAACTGTTGTATGGTCAGTAAAAATCTGTGAGGATGTTGAGCTCAGCTTCCAGGGCTGTGAACCGGTGCCTTATATGATCTATTAAAGTTTAACCTTCCTCTATTGTTTTGAAATGCAGCTTAGACTCAGGCAGCAGACACACTGCAGAGTTATGTAGCAGCCTAATGTTCACAACTTGTAGTTACAGCTGAGTTGTTGATTGTTTCTGACACATGTAGCTGTTAAGTTGATAAGCTTAAAATATTGATTGGGGTAGTCATGAAAGTTTAACCAGGAGAAGCTCACTCCTGAAATTTATGTGACATGATTGAGTAGCTTGTTGTACCACAGAAAACTCGCTGTTGTTCTTGCTGAAAGACACATGGTCCACTGAGGACGACAGCGGTGCAGCTTTGTCTGACAAATCACCTTTAGCAGAAAGTATTAACCAGACAAAACGCAGGGTTTCAGTGTGAGCTCATGGGTAAGACACAGATGAAATTTGCATGAATTAACCACGGCTAATATGATATCCTAAATGTTTTGTACATTATTGTAGAACAAGCAAGAGAAGATAAAAGCTTCATTAAGAGACAGTGATCACAGCTCAACCATAGCGATGGCCACATGATAGCAAATCTGCACATTTGTTAAAGACTATCCATCCACCATCTGTACTGCTGAACTTATTGGGTCGTGGGGGCAAGAGGCGGGGTGCACCGTGGACAGAAAAACTATCCACACTCACATCTATGGTTAGTTTAGACTGATCAGTTCACCTAACAAGCATGTCTTTGAACTGTGGGAAGAAACCAGAGTACACAGAGAAGACCCACACATGCACCACATATGTATGATCCAAATGCAAAAAAATAAGGACTGATAAAATGACATAGATGCAGCTCTTCCACCATGTTGTCTTGGCCATTAGATCCAGTTCTTATAAAATTTACAGAATCAAATTCCAAAATTGATATTGGTTTTAACAAAATAAGAGCATGTGAAAGTTTGTTCTGATAGCAAGCATTTATACCGATATGAGCTTTTTCTGTCCAAAACATTTCGAGTGTTATGCTTGAACACTCACAAAAAAACAACATAAAAAACATTTTATACCACCACACAGATTTTGTAATATTTTTAGGTTAAAATTAGGGTACAGGAGAAAATTCACTGGTCAAACTCAAGGGCTGTTTTTGTGTCCTTCTCCATCAAGCACACATTCAGTAATACTCCAGTCCTCTGAGATTCACCACCATCTAACTGAGATGTTTTACTCCATTTATTCTGCGTCCCTGTTTGTTTTCTGTCTTTGTATTTTTAGGCTCAGGGTTGTCTTTTATGGTGCTAATTGTCTTACAGTTCAAACCCACAAAGAGTTCATATAAGTAAAGGAAATTATTGTCGTCACTAAAGTCACAGCCTCCACACATAAACAAAAGGACAAACAAGAGAGTGTGTGTGTGTGTGTGTGTGTGTGTGTGTGTGAGTGTGCGTTCCCTCAACATTCATTAAAAGTCAAGGATAAAACAGACTCTGTAGAGTCGCTGCCATCTGCAGTGATGGATGACCTGCCAGCGAGTGAGAGAGACCTGTGTGTGTGTAGATGATGTAGATGTCGGTGTGTACTGTGAGGGTCGTGTGTGTACAATTTATTATATACACGAGGTGAGGAGTGTGTGGGAATATGTGTGTCTGGCAGATGCAGGGGTGGAAGGGGGGGGGACTGATTCAAATAAGAGCTGTGAATCTTTTGCCAAAATGTGTTTTATGAAAGTTTCTGGCAAGTAAACAAGTTTATTTTTCTGCTTTGTAATATACTGCCTAGTACATATCTTGGTCAGAACAATATGTGAGGCTTCCTTATCAGAAATCTTCAGATGTGTTTGTTAAAAAATGAATTCTGGCCAATAAATTGCTGTAAACGCAGATCATGGCTTTAGAGTCACATAGAGAGACCGGGTGATTCTGCAGATTCAAAGGTTGAACAGACATTACTTGTTGATTGAGATCAGTCTAAGACAGTTTGAACTACACAAAGAGCATCTACTGACCCAGCCGACCAATCAGAGACCAACGTGCCGCCTCGATCAGACGACTGCTGCTGCTCAGACCTCGTTCCCACAGATCAAAATCACAACCGCGGGCCGACAAAAGGCAGGCCGCCTCAATCAGCCAGCCAGTTTACAGCACGCTCAGCGCCGTGTCCAACAAATCACACACGCTCTCTCTGCAGCCACAAACCAGAGCCGATTTGAGCTCTGCAGTCTGCTTTAACACAAACAAAGCTTCCTGTCCGAGGCTCTGGGTCTGTTTCGGCCCGTGTGTTCAGACCTGGGGGAGCTCCAGGTGAGCAAACACAACTAATTTCTGCAAATAAACAGCTGAGATGCAGTTCGGATCGACTGATTAACCAGATCTGACCAAAACACCAAGCTGCCACCACTACCGTCCAGATGTGAAGAGTTTAGGCTTTCGGTTAAACATTTACTTTGGGGGGAGCAGGGGCTGTCGTTTCATCCTGTCAAACAGATCAGAGATGCAACACACCAGCACATTTCAGACTTGGAAAATGGTTTAATGGTGTCTTCATATAATTCTCTGAGTTTGTTAACTCACTTAGTAACACCAGGTGGGAATATAAATGGGAATATATTACTTATCCTTCACATAATCAGCTGTGTTATTGGAGCCAAATGTGTCTAAACAACAAAGTTGGATGTTTGAGTGCGCTGGGGTTTAATCTCATGAAACATATAATTGTGCTAAACTGAGATTTAAAGTTGTACAGATGGTTTACTTCAGAAAATAAAAGTATGCAACTCATGATCACACCTGTAGTTATCAGGAAATACTAATGGGTTAGGAGAATGTAAAAGACCTTTTGCACTGAATTTTGCTTGCCAGGCAAGCTTACTTCTGACAGGTTTGGTTTCTCCAAAGGTTGATCACATTTAGAGGTTTTGGTAATACACGACAATGAACTATCAGAGTGCATGCTTGGTACTACTGTGAGACATACTTGAAGAATCCAAAGCTGTCCTTCAATAACACATCTGTAGCTGCATAACTTCACCCCCACCTTCCCTACACCTGTATTGTAAAACCACCACATCACAAAAGTCACACAATCTACTTTGTTCAGAGACCTTTATCAATCAGAAAACTGCTGCAAAAGCAAAGTTAAGCCGAGCAAAATGAATTCAGCACTTTTGTCAAAAGCTTTTAAACGTGTGAATAATCAGCATCAGTCAAGGTCACATTATGAAGACTTTTGGGGGAGTATCAGTCCTGTAATGTGTGTGTTTGAGGTGCATTTACTCTTCCTGACCTCACACACTAAACACTGTCAATTCTGTTTGTCCTTTAACAACTTGCTGGCAACACACACTGTCTGCCTCTCTCTCACTCACACACACACACACACACACACACACACACACTTGGCAGTGCTGTGTAGAATGTTGTAAGGAATGAATGAAAGAGTGGAAAGTAGACGGTGACGGTTGGGGTCGATTCAAACTCTGCTGGAATAAAGCCAACACACACACACACACACACACACACACACACACACATACACACACACACAAGGTTCAATGAATGAACACCTCAGTACTTAGTGGAAAATTCTACAATAAACTTCAGAGGGAAATAATTGCTTGAAACTAGAAACCATGGCACTAATAAAGGGTCACAGCACTGTTACTACATTTTGTAGTACCTTTATACCATGTACTTCCTTTATATTACTGACTATATTTTGCTGACCTTTGACCTACAAGCCTATCTAAAAACTGTCCACCGATGCTCTGTGTATATTTGAGAGAGGATGCATCTAGAAAAAATCAGCTTAATTTCTGAGCTTCGCACTGATTCCATGTTGTTCAGCTTGAGCGCAATCAAACCATCCACTTAACGAGCACAATCTGAAACACGAACCGGATTCAAACACACATACACACGACTAGACTTCATCCATAATCGAGCATAGAGTTAACTTCATCACATTGCAGTAAATGAAAACAAATTGAAGCCAGTAATACAGTGTGAAGTTGACAGATTCACCAGTAAATCCACCGAAGTCTAAACATGATGCAGCAGTGGAACCAAACTGGATTCTTTTGCGTTTTTACGCACGAAAAGAAGAAACGACTTCCTTACCTCGGAGGTGTTGGATCTTGACCACCACATCCGTGGGCTCCCGAAGACTGCGCGCCAGGTACAAACGCCCCGAGTCCCGCTCGATCTGGACCGGTGAGTCAGCCTCAGATATCACCTCGAACCACCGCTGATCAAACCTCAGGTCTGGTACCGTGAACACCAGGTCCCCAACTCTGACGTGGTCTGGGACTGTTACTGTATAGGTCAGCTCCTCGGACAGAGCTCGGGGTCTCCGCCGCGCTCTTCTGGACCGGTGGACGTTGACGCGCAGAAACACCGGCTCGCCTATCAGCGCTACATCTCCACCGTCCTTCACGTAAAGGCGCAGAGTCACCTGGCTGACCCCCATCAGCGAACCGACTAGCCTCACCTGCCCGGTTTGTGGAACCACGTGGAGAAGGTAAGACTCTGGCGACGCGTAAACTGTGACCCGTCCGTTCCTCTCTGCATCACCGTCTTTTGCGTCAAACTGGGCCAGCTCGGTTCCGAGAGGGGTCAGATCGTCTAGTTCAACTGTCTTGTTTCCGCTGGTGAACCGGGGGATGTTGTCGTTCTTGTCCGACACCTCGACCTGGATGACGGCTCTTCTCCTCAGACAGTTTGGCGACAGCTCCACCGCCAGCTCGTACATCGCTATAAATTCCCGGTCCAGAGTTTTGGAAGAGACTAAACCCAGATGCCCCCTGTGGTCCTGATGCCCACGGTGGTGAACAAGCCTAAAATCCGATGCGTAATCACCCTTCAGGCTGGCACTGAGGTCCGCCCCGAGGCAGCCTGCGGCTCCGACCGGAATCACCAATCCATCCACTGGCGTCCCAGCCGGAGAGTTCTCGGCTATTTTGCCGAAGTAACGCGCTGGATGCCCGAGCTGCGCGGACAGACACACCGGTGAGACATGAAGCAGCAGCAGCGGGAGCAGGTGGAGGATGTGCAGGAGAACCGGTCCGGTTACAGCTTTGGTCATGTTTCCATCAAACCCGTTTCACTTGCAGAAGACAGCAAAGTGTCCGCCAGAGCCACAAGAGCGGGTCTGTCTACTGTAGTGATCCAATTTATAAAAGACAAGACAGAAATAAAGATTTCTTTGCAAGAAAGAGCAAAGTTGACTGAAGCAGGAAATCAAATGATCTGAGTTTAAGTGATTCCTCTGAAATGCAGTTATAAGTGCTGAATCCGTTTTGATGAGTAAAGACTTCAAAGAGTTCCGTCCAGTGCGCAAAAGCTAAATATCAGAGTCCTTTTGGAGCCGATATCCCTCTCCAGTTGATCAATAATTCAACCAAGAGGGACTTTTACGCACAAATTTCTTCCTCACTGCTCCTTGAAAAAATATTACAAGTAACAACAGAAGTGGTGGTAAAAATAATATTCAGAGTATATTTGTCTCCAGTTTAGTTCAAATATTTTCTCGAACAGATGATGCGCCAAGTTGCTCCAGAGTGTCCGGAGCGAATCCACCGTCTCCACCGGAGGATGGATCAGACTAACGGTCACAGAGACACTAAACTGGCTCCATGTGGCTCCGCCGGCACCACCCACCCCACCGGAGGAGAAAAACCAATCAAGAGGCAGGAGCGGGCTGAGTGACTGGCTGTGGGACACACCCACTGACCGGCTGAGTCAGCTGATGGAGAGAGAGAGAGAGAGAGAGAGAGAGAGAGAATGGGTTTGTGGGTAACATTAAACCTTTTCCCATCATGACCCTGGATAATTTGAAACCATTTTCAATCAAACTTGATTGCCATGACAACCTCTATCAGGTCATTTACACAACATAAGCTATAGATATGAACTGCAGGCCACCATCATAAAAATGAATCCTATTATCAGATCACATCAACCCCTAATATTGTTTCAAAATTAAAAATATTGAGAAAAGGAGAGGAAGCCATCAGAGAGCACAAACCTCCACCCAGGCATGGTCCAGCTCCACTGATACTATGGACTGTACACTGTTGCTCTCTTGTGGTGAAATAACAGCATGATCTTGTTAAAACATTTGACTGTTATTAGAGATAAGAAGCCTATATTAATGGATTTCGGATTTATTTTTCAGACAGCATCCATCCTCTGATTTTGCCCAAAATTTAATAAACACTGTTGCCCCTTTGTGGTGAAATAGCAACATTATCTTAACATAATCTATATATATGGGACTGGATCTCATCCTCTGATCGTCCCCAAAATGTAATCATTTGTTCCTATCTCTCATACTGTATCTCTCCAAAAAAAAAAAAAAAAAAGATATCATTGAGATCTTTCCAGTAGTTTTTACATAATGTTGCAAACAAACAAACAAACCTACCACCAGTGAAGGCAGAAATCCTTGGCAGAAATAATTACCAGACCCACAGTAAAACCTATTGGAGCTTTAATCACGTAGCCTAAAATTTATTTCCAATCAATAATGTCTCATGAAATATAAAAATAAATTGTTACATAAACCAAACCAATCTGAAGCTGCAGAACAAATGTTTTTAATTGTAGCACCAGTGCATATTTCTGTAAACTAAAATAATACAAAGCAGAAATAGAAGGAGCCTTTTTAGTTGGTGGTTGGTATATTACTTTGCTATAGTCTGAAATATGGCACAGATTTAGGTGACTTATATCTATTATATCCAGAGTTTCTTTATTTTATATTCTGGAAATAAGTTGTTTCTGTCAGCAAAGTGGCAGCAAGTGTGTAATTTATGAGTTTGGGCATAAGTTTTGACAGTAGTGTCATAGTATAATCTGCCACAACAGTCGGTCTGCACTGATGGGGAGTGATGTCTGTCAGCTGAACACGAGTGGCGTGCCAGTTTTACTTGACACATCACGTGGATCAGCAGGGACATACCAGTAACCAGCAGTGACATAGCACTCAAAATTGGCATATGCTCCTTTTTGAATGAGTGTCAATGTCAAAATGTTTTCCTGCTATAAGATGCAATAATTCCTCCAACGTGAACTATCACATGGAAGCAGGAGATGTGCAAATCACTGCTGAAATATAATGAACCAACCCCTGACAATGATGTGGCACAGGTTTGGTTCAAGCACAAAAAAACATGAAGTCAAGGTTAAGGACTGGTGTTGGTTAAAAGAAACAAGTTGAATGTGGGGAAACAAACATGAGTCTATTTCCACAAAAATATTAAAGGTGAATGAAACAACGACTAGTGACACAATATTTGTATCCTATCAATACTCACTTAACATCTGTGATTAGTTAAACGTGGTAACTGACTCAGTCTATTGTAGACTGTGTTTATAGTTTCAGACAGGATCCCACACAGCAAAAATTAGATGAAAAATCTTTCCCTTTGTCTAAACAATTGATTTGGTTGAAAGGTTGTCTTTTTCAGACGTCTGAAAAGACGTCCCTCCGTGGTCCAGGTTTGGTTAAAAGGGAATTACTGAATTATTCTCAAGCCGTTGTAGCTGCAGGTTTTTTATTTGCCTCATGATTTAACCATTCATACAGTAATGGAAACAGAGCAACTCAAGGACAGTGACAGGCAGACACCTGGAGCCAGGGATTAAACCACTAACCTTACCAGTTATGAACGTCCCACTCTGCCACCTGAGCTACAGCCGCCCTTAACAACAGTGAGATACAACTTCATATCAAGATGGCTTGTACAGGAAAAATCAGTATGTAGTGTGACTTCTCCTTGCACAGCTTGACCTCATCTGGGGAGACTGTCTTGAAGGTTTCTGCTGTAATGTTCTGCATCACACACAGCTTGTTTCAGCAGCTTCCCAGAGGTCTTTAAATTTGGACTGTCTTTTATATCTTCCTCAGTCCAGGTGATCTCATACTGCCTCTACAATATCAAGGTTTGGACTCTCCATGACTGGCAGTGTTTTATCAGCTGTTTTTTGTTTTTTTTTTAATTATTAAATTATTTATTTTCTCCAAACATGGTTTCACTTCTCAGTTTCAGATCCTGAAGCTGCCAGATGCTGAGCCAGGTCCTGGCTGGACTTGAAACTCTGAGAAACTTTTCATCAGATTTTGAAAGTTGTCTTGGTCTTTCAGTTTTTCTTCTTCTTCTTTAACCTCTCATAATGTTTAATTTCTTTATAACAGCTTGATTACATCTGTCTAAGTCTGTGATCTTTGGTATGTCGACAGGAATAATATCACTGAACACTGGTCTTATTAGCAAGCTTCCAGGTACTTCAACCCAGACAAGATGTGTATGTTGTGGTCAACACAAAAAGAAAAAACCAAATGTAGCTCAAACAATCAATAAGAAGCTTTTAACATGTCTTGAATAAACCTGGTGCTAGAGGACTACAGCAGTCCCACCAAACATCACACGTTATTAGGGTGTTGTTTTTTTGGACTAAAGTTGGTCGGCCTTAATGTGGCCCAATTTTTAACTAATATTTTTGGGCTAAACGTGGACCAAATACAAAAAAGTCTAAACAGAGCTCAATTTTCAATGACTATATTAAGGCTAAATTAATACTATGAGGGACCCATCAGGTTTAGCTGAAAAAAAATGAGCTAAATCACATCTGGTGTTTGGTGGGATCTTCCACTTCTGTTAGATTATCTGTTCATGTCACACTGAGTGATTTCTAATAGTGAGAATTTTTACCTGAGGCAAAAAGATCCATATGGAAACCTTTTGCTGTATAATCCACGTTTCATCCCAAATAACAGGGGTCTCCAAGCTTTTTTGCTACACGTACCGGTTTAATGTAGGCATTAATTTCACGGAGCGGCCTTCAAGATGTGGCAGATAAACATTGCAAAAATAAAATAGCACCACCGGCATAAAAAAATGAATGTTTAACCTTTGCAAAGAAGGTGTCCAAAGGCGTTTGTTTTTTACTCGTTTTTACTAGTTAACAACTTATATCTGATCACGTGACCAAGACAATCGTATTGACGTGTCAAGAGGCACAGACGAAGGTTAGGTCAGAGAGAATCCGGTCGTTTTAAAATAAAATCTTTCAGACTCTAATAATCAATAAAACGGAAATTATATAAATTATTAATTCTTTCTGTGCGGCCCGGTAACAAATGCCTCACGGACCGGTACCGGTCCCCAGCCCGGTGGTTGGGGACCACTGGATTAGAGTTTTTGGAACCAGCATCTAGGGAGTGT
>OOFC01023923.1:0-12881 GCA_900323345.1 Pseudochromis fuscus | reverse complement strand
AGGGTTGAAAAGAAACCCTGCAGGGTCTCGGCCCTCCATGGCACAAGTTTGAGACCCCTGGTTCAAATGCTCAGTTTCATAACAAAATGGGGGTTCTCCTGGATGGGTTGTTAGCCCTCCACAGGATAGTCGGTTGGTGGGGCTGCGACCTCACAGCATACTGACATGCTGGGGTCTTTGTTTGTCTGGAACCTACCCTAGAGACCGGCCCGCCAAGGGTGACCTTACCAGGAGCAAGCTCCCAATGGTACCGCTCTCCAGGGTCACTGGAGCACACAAGCCGCCTCACCACGTCAAGGCCAGACCCAGTTGAGAGGGAGACTCTGGTTGCAGGCTGGAGACGACCACAACCACAAGGACCACAAGGACCACAAGGATAGCTCGACGTCATTGCAGGCGACCTCCAACAACATGGAGTTGCTGTGGAGGATGCAGAATTGCTGGCACAAGACCACCAGCGCTGGAAAACCTGGTTCATCTGGTCAGCTCAACGGAACAGAACAGATCTAACAGATGGATAGATAGATAGATAGATAGATAGATAGATAGATAGATAGATAGATAGATAGATAGATAGATAGATAGATCTCCCCTAATGTCCACTGATGGACCACCCAAGTTAGTAGTGGACATTTCCTCTCTGTCTTATTAATAACCTCCATTAGATTATTGCTGTACAGTCTTGGCTTCGTTCACTTTCTACCATTTTTTAAGATGTTTGGCATCACAGCATAATTAACTTAACCTTTGGCTCCCACCGTCCACAGCAGATTCCCTTCACTATTCTCCACCATCCTCTCTCCATCTGCTGCCTGTGCCAGAGTCTGCATCGTCCTTGGCTGTGGCACACACACACACACACACACACACACACACACACACACACACACACATCCAGCTGCCTGTCACTGCTCTTTTTATTTATCTCCTATTTTGTAGTAGACACACAATGACCATCCTGATGTCCACAACAGGGATTTGTTTTTTATGCTTCCACTCCATCTAACCTTCAGTGGCTCCTAACTCTTCTGCTTTGACATTAATTGTGTAAGAATGCAAAATGTGAATTGCAATGACAAAGCCATAACCATGACAAACCACTGTGCTCTGTTAAGAGCTGTGCCCACTCTCCACTTGAATGAAGTATGATTTTCTTCCTCAATGACACATTTGAAATCCTTTATTCTCACTCTGACTTGTGGTCTAATATATAACATAACCTATTAAGTGGCAAATTAATGTAGCAGTCGTGTTATTAATATCCATTTTGGCATAATAAACCCGTGCGTCACAGCTGCATGGATCAGCAAGTTTGCACAGGGATGCCAATCATCTTTACAATGAATAAGAAGGAGGCAAAGTGACTTTAAAAAGGTGAGTCTTCATATCTATTTATCGATAAACTGCTCGTGCAGGCAGATCCGATTTGCCCAGGGTCCATCTGGAGGAGGGAGGAACAGAAACAGCGCGTTTTTGGAGACGGGAAGCTGCTCAGTGGTTTCGAGTGTGTGCGCGCACCTCCCCTCTCGATAGCGCAAAGAGCCTCCTCTCCCTTTACGGAGCCTGTTTGCAATTCCTGCTCTTCGTGCCAGAGCCTGCAGCTGTCTCTGTTGCGTCCCACCGCCGCTGTTGTGGGAAACCGTCGCCCCGCGCATGACGAACCGACGGCAGACTTTTCTCTCCTTGAAGTGTCAAACGCGAAGCCGAAGGAAACAACTTTGAAACAATTTCCAAACACTGGTAGGAGACTGAACGCAGACACCTGACAGCCTGTAACGCCCCGTCCGCGTGTTGACTGAAATCTTTGCTACAGGAATGTGGAATACAAACCTAACTCGACGGTGAGTGTTGAAATGCGTTTTCTGTTCCGCCGCGTTTGTGCAGGGAAGTGTTTGTTGGCAAAATTCATTCAGCGCGTGAATGTGAAGTATGCGCACGACTGCTTTTGAAACGTCATTTAAATTGAAACCAAGCAACAACTGCAAAACGCACAAACGCATCCCCTGCATGTTGAAGTATTTTTTTACATGTGTTTAAGACTTCTGAAATGTCAAATCTGAGCTTAAAGATGAAATATTTTCCCCATCTGTCCATCCCTCTCACGCAGTAAAAGGACCTGCCTCAGCCCCTGACACCATGACCACAGATTTGAACTTGACCTCTCTGCTGAATGTAACAGATCTCCACAACCACACAAGAGGATGTTCCCTCACCAAGACAGGTTTCCAGTTCTACTACCTGCCCACCGTTTACATCATGGTCTTCATCACCGGGCTGGTGGGCAACAGCCTGGCCATTTGGATGTTCGTGTGCCACATGAGACCGTGGAGCAGCATCTCCGTCTACATGTTCAACCTGGCTCTGGCTGACTTCTGCTACGTCCTCTCCCTGCCTTTCCTCATCTTCTACTACTTCAACAAAACAGACTGGATATTCGGGGACGTCCTGTGTCGACTGCAGCGTTTTATATTCCACGTGAATCTTTACGGGAGTATCCTGTTTCTGACCTGCATCAGCGTCCACAGGTACACGGGGGTGGTGCACCCGCTCAAGTCTCTGGGTCGGCTGAAGAAGAAAAATGCAGTCATTACCAGCGCGTTAGTGTGGGTGGTGGTGGTTATAGGTATCTCCCCCATCCTTTATTACTCCAGGACCGGCTTGAAGCGTAACGCCACCACTTGTTACGACACCACCACGGAGGATGAGTTACCCGGTTATTTCATCTACAGCATGACTTTGACTGTGTTTGGGTTCTGCATCCCTTTTATTATCATATTTTGTTGCTATGGCATGATCGTCAAAGCGTTGATCTGCAACGACATGAACAATGCACCCCTGCGGCAGAAATCCATCCACCTGGTTATCATAGTCCTCGCGGTCTTCGCCGTCTCCTACCTGCCTTTCCACGTCATGAAGAACCTCAACATGAGGGCCCGGCTGTACTTCCAGAGCCCCGACATGTGCGAGTTTAACAACCGCGTCTACGCCACCTACCAGGTGACGCGGGGGCTGGCCAGCCTCAACAGCTGTGTGGATCCTATTCTTTACTTCCTGGCTGGAGATACCTTCAGGAGGAAGCTGTCACGAGCCACTAAAAAGCCCTCGAGGAAGGGGGACAATGTCCTTCAGTCCAAGAGCGAGGAGACGGCGCTGAACAGCCTGGCTGAGTATGTGGAGAATGGGGACCGGAGGCTGTGACATGGCACCTCTGAGGCGCCTGGTCATGAGAGTAGATCTCTGTTTAGCTTTAGGAACCATGATGGAGTAAAATAAATGCACTGTGTGGACTTGAAGACCGTTCGTAGAATTAATCGGACAATGGTTTTTAGATGGTGCCGTAGGACGAATACTCCATTTAACCCTGTGATAACCATCGCTTGCTCGCAGCCTGTCGATGTTGATAAGCTATTGTACTGTAACGTCCCGTATTGTACTCTAAATGTTAGAGCCATTCTTTCTCATCGAGTAGTCAGTGTTGCTCACACCTTGGACAAAATGAACATTATGATGAACTAGTCTGAGGGAAATGGGTTGTCCTACAGGCAGCGATGTCCTGTTCATCAATTTGTTCGGCTGAAATAGGACTGAGAATGGATAGCACTTTCTCTTAGCCACAAGCTGATGCTTAATCAATAGCTATTAAGCAGGTGAGAGCTTGTGCTTAAGGAAGTGTACCTGGGATGGCTTTTAGAGGGGGGAAAAAAAAAAAAAGAAAATGCACTGAACCTGAGATTGCTGCATGGATGTGCCGTGCAGACATTGTAATGCACTATGACCGGGGACTCTCTGCTCAGAGGGCCGCCCATCACTCCTCATTTCTCTCTCCATCTATTGCTGACTGGCTGAAGAACGGTGGTGACTACTTTTTCATCCTGACGGCTCCGAGGTTAGGGTCTGCAGCGGCTCTGTGACCACAATCTTTCTCCCCCTTAACCTGCTCCCTACAGAAAAAGAGAAATGAGAAGATAATATTTACAGTATTTTCTTTTTGTGTGTGTGTGATACTACAATTAATGTCATTTTTTTGAGGTGTTCTGTACAGGATGTTGTGACGGTCCAGAGTAGTTTGTGTTAATAATAACTGTCAGTATCACTAATCCAGAGTTTTAGTGCATGAGTCCACTATCAAATCAAACACCGACTCACCCCTGGCAGGTTGAAACTATTCCAGTGTTTCCTGCAACATACACACACACACTCAGTCACCTGCTTTGTGACTCCATCAAGATATTGAAGATTTGTTCGTATGAGATACCTCAGAGTAAATTGTGCACTGTGTCTGTGTTTTGGCAGATAATCATTACTTTTTCTGTTTTGTATCTGTTGTAAACATTCTGGAGAAATGATTGTGGAGCTCTCTCGGTATATATATTTTACCCTGGTCAATGTAGATGTTTGATGTCTGTACTAATTCCTTGTATTGTGGTCGGCAACGATGGCGTCAAGTAAGGAAGTAAATCAGTTGTACAGCAGTTTTTGGGGCCACGTGTATCTTTGTCAATAAATTTTTATATTTAAAACATAGCAGACGATGTAACACGACTAATTCTTTGAAGATGCTGGGTCTTTTTTTTTTTCTTTCAGCAGTGTCACCCTGTTCGAAGCGGCCGCACGTGTTAAATGCGCACGCTGTTTGTTGGCTTTTGGAGCCATTCGTGCAGAGCCCTGTCCTCCTCACTGCTCCTCCTTGTTCTCCACGCCGCTGTTGACTTTCTCTTTTCAACACAGCCAGGAGGAAGTGAGGGGACGAGGGAGGAATAAAGAGTGGCACCTTTTTCTCCTGGCTTATCCTAAGACTTGCCTTTTGTGTCCGTCACAATGGCGTGGAGTTATTGATGCAGACAGGGGTGTGAAGCTGTCGCCAGAGCCCCCGCAGGCTGCACGGTGTTGTGGGCACAGGAAAGCGACCAACCCTCTTCTTCCTCCGAACAGGGCCCATGAATACAAACGACTTTTGATTTCCTGGCTTTGAGGTGCAAACTGCATATCTGGCCTTGGCGAGTGTGTGTGTACTCATCTGTGTGTGTGTGTCTGTGTGAGAGAGCCTGAAGGCAATGGAGACCTTATTCCAGTAGGTGGCTGTTTTAGCCGTTATATCTGTGTGTTGGGTAATGGTTGTTTCATTTTCAAAAAGCAGCCACTGTGACATGCACGTGAACACACACAGGCGTCTTAATATAAAAAGATATAGACATCTCTTTATTTGTGGAGTATATATGCCCTGTGTACACATGATTAGATAAAAGAAAGGCCAGATTCAGCTGGTGCCAAAATCCAGGCCAACATCAGCGCTTTGGAGCCTGAGTGTCAAATCTTGACTTGCACAAAGTTGGGATCCTCGCCAGTATCTCCTCCCTCCCTTCCCTGCCACCTTTCACCTCTTTTCTCTCACATCCTGCTCTTTCTACTCTGAATTAAAAAAAAAAACTGCTTTCCAGCACCCTGAGGAGCAATGCAATTTGAATGAAAAGTTGGGAAGAGTCAGTTCAGTAACAACAGAAGGAAGAGTAGAGCGCAAAGAGTAATGGCGGCCGTGGAGAACAAAGTTTTTGTTGTGGTGGTAGGGGGCCCACGTCGTAATCGCAGTCAGGACGGTTAATCTAAACTACTACTGAGCTTTGTTCTGGGAGATTTACGGCGGGGGCCTGGCATCCGTCGCAGGGGCGCAGTTTGCTCTGTGCCAAAAACTACCGCTAACCACACAAAAAAACCAAATGTAATCAAAATGCCGGCGTGTGGTCCTTGGTGAACATCCCGTGATACAAACAATCACGAGACAGCCGCAGCGATGTGGTTAGGTTGCAAACTGTAGTGGATCCATCTGCAGCATGTGACAGTGCAGCAAACACCACACGAGGCAACATAAACTCCCTCTGAGATAAATTCCCACATTGTTTCTGTGTTATCAATGAATCACACAATAACCTGTCATACTTTATTGTGTTTTGACATCATAATAAAATACACCCACGCAGCTTAATGTCCTTTTTTTTGTATTGCACAGTATTTCCTGGGAGCACAGTATTTCTTCTTTGTGGAGCCATTCATACGGGTGATGCTGTGTCTGTTTGTACACAGCATGGTGCAGTTTTTCAGGAGAAGTCACACAACCAGTTGTGTGTTTTGCAGCTTCAGCAGCTATGTAAACATGTTGGAAAAATATTTTGTTCAGTGACTCTTGGTTACAACACTGTGCTGCTGCTGTGCTATGATATTAACATGTGTTTACTTGCTTCTCTCGGGCTTCGATCTCCCCGTCCAATCCGGCAACAGTTATTGCACTTGTATGGTAATATCAAACTGCGCTGGCATATTTTGGATGTTATCGTGAAGTTTTTCAAAAATCAAAACATAAAAGATTTTTTTTTTTTCCATTAACCACACCTACGTCAACCAAGCGTCCTGAATGCGAAAGACTCCAACGCCGGACCAAACACTGTCGGTCAGGTAAGGAAAGCTCACACCTCGCTGACAGTCAGGGGAAGCACTTGTGAAAGGATCGAGGCTGGTGATGCATGCCTCAAATGCAAACAAGTGTGCCCATGAATGTGTGACTTGACGGAGACGGGCGATGCCAGCTGACAGCCACTGTACAATAAAGTACAGCTCCAACCACTGAGGCAGCACATTAACAGTTAAACAGAGTAATAACACAGTTTTACAGGTCTGATAACTGTCATGTTATTGCTACTGAACCTGAAGTTAAAGTGACAAACTACACAAAAATATGCAATAATGGAGGAAGGTATTTGCGTTTAAACCTGTCCTGCTGGTGTTCGCAGGCCTAGAGGCATGTGTGTGTTTGTCTATGTGTTAGGTAGCGTGTCTGTCAGCAGGAATTTGTATACATGCACGGTTTCAGTAATGCAACACATGAAGCCCACTGTCGTATACTCTGTCACTGTGTATTACATACTCTGCATATATTCTGCTCTTTACTCAGCTTTAGGTCCAATCCACTGCCATTTATTTGGATCCTGGAGTTAATTACTTAGAATTACTGAGCATATAAAACACAAAGCATTGTTAAACAAAAAGCTAAACACGCCGACTGTAATAAAATAGGTAAAATTAGCTCCACTATAGGCAGCTGCAACAATAAACTGTTGCTTACATACACAGACTGTACATATAGTAACCACACATACATGGTATGATAATAAATACGCTACGCTGGAAGAAACAATTTGGTCTGCAGAGTGAGCAATGCTACTTCTATACTGTATAATCTTGATGATGTACTTTGTGGTACTTTTACAATCAAGTTTTGAATGCAAGGTTTGTAACTGAGTATTATAAACTATATAATTTAAACTAGCAACAAAATATCAAAAAGGGCAGAATATTGACGGACTGTATACAGATTGGACAAAGCTAACATCACCCGTTGCTGAGTGGACTTGCATTTTGAAGCCAGGACTTTGCCATTTGAATGTTCACATGTTTATTGTTTGGAGCCAGAAGTGACCATATTTGGATATGGACAGAGGAGGCGGGTCTGACCCTTGAACCCAAGGACACTACCCAAGGTGTATGAGCCTCCAGTTCAGGTCTGGCCTCATTGACACCCCTAAACTTTCCTCTATTTGAAGCCTAACATCTATGTAATTATGATTTTGTTCCAGATGGACCACCAGATGACTGTTAAGAAGAGTTTTTTTGGAGTCAGCACCTAGTGGCCAACTGTGGTTTTACACCATTTTGCATTGGCCTCATTGTTGAGCCCCAGTTTCCATTTCTATATAATGTCTGTGGTATTAAGAGACACAAACGCTGCAGAATCTAAGTCATAAAACAAAAATAACATTAAAGTCGCAACAGGTAAATAAAAAGAAAGTCTTGCCTTTTTTTTTCCTTTCTAAAAATCTCACTTTTAGTTGAGTGACTTAATGGAGACCATCCATTTTGCTCTGTTGCCACCATCTGTTACATTGGCCTCATATGTCTACATCAATAGAGAACAGATATAGCTATACAGAATAAATGACAGGTCATCAGCAGTGGCCCGGGGCGTGTCTGCTTTTGACGACAAAAAGAAAAAAAAATCAATTTGAAATGAAATTGTGATGAGTGTCTTTGGGGTGAGATGTATGCTGTGGCCTCTGGGTTTCGCCTGATTTGAACCAATGCAGTGACATTGCCAAGCATATATCTTTAATCCTTGCACTAACACATGTATGGACAAGTCTAAAACCCTGTACGTTAAGTAATCACAGTGTTGAAAGTGAGCTGTCATAATTTTGAACTATTTGGGTTACGGTGAAATTGTGCTTATGACCTGGATGCCTGCCAGTAACAATAATCGTAGCCTGGGATTGCATGTAAAGAGCGCTGAGATTAGGTGGGACTGGAAGAACAAGTGTGAGCTGGTGTGTGAGACTGAGGGAGGGCTGTCATATTTTGGCTGTCATCAGGTTTATGATCAATACCTCTGCAGCCACTCTCGTCTGGCCTCTTGTTGATTTTCTGCTGCTTCTTAGCGTTGTCATTGATCAACTTGAACGATCGGCTCACTGGCTGACATCCACAAAGCTACGTCTTTGATTTTGCACAATATGGTCAAAATGATCCGATCAAGCGGTTTGAGCTCAACTGGGGGAGATGACTGAAAGTCCGAATGAGCGCCAAGCTCTCAGGTTGTTTTGCAGCTTTCATCTCGTAGAAAATTTGCAATATACTGTGTGTACGTGTAACAAAGCTGATCCCCCCTCCTGGAAGATATCACAAGATGCAGTTTTGCAAACAGCCTCCTGGCAGAGCCGGGAGATGAGAGCGTTGTCAGAGACAGCAGAGACGAGCTGGGCTGTCAGATAAGAGTTATGAGATATAGGAAGTATAATTCTAAAATGAACTGAGGTTAAATAAAAGAGCTCCTGCTGCTTGGAAAAATAAGGACGAGATAAGATAAGGCGAGGTGTGAGAGCAAGAAGCTGAGAAATGGGGGGAAACCAAATGTGCTGGAGGCATATTAAAAAAATCAGGAGCAAGAAAAATGAAACAAAAAGACAGAAAACAGTGTGAAAACTAAAAGCCCACATGAAAGATTTTGATTAGTGGGAGCATATTTACTGTACACAGGGTTTCCGCGGGGTCTTAAAATGTCTAAAATTCAACTAAAATCTCATAAAATGTCTTAAATACGATTTTGAAAGGTCTTAAAAATGCATTACGTTACGTTTATTTAAAACAAATGCATATACTTCAGTGCAGCTTTTAAATGTTTTGATTTTTGAGGACGCTGTAACGTAACTACACAACGTAACTAAAGTACCTGTGCAGCCCGGGCAGAATTCATGGAGCACAACCAGCTAGTGTGTTGTGCGTGTGCTGTGGTGTGTTACAGTCTGCAGTGTGTGGTTACAGCGGAGTATAGCAGCGGAGAAAACTTAACCCCGAACATTTAGCTGGTGACAGAAAGTGATGTGTCAATGAAATTGCCGTAATTCCTTGGCCATTTGCGTTAGCGTCATGATTCCAGCTGATCCTGAAAGCCAACAAGCGGAGTTTCCATAAAATACCCTAATGTCGGTAATATATACGAAATGCTCCATTTGTTGGCTTTCAGAATCAGCTGGAATCACATCGCTGCGGCAAATGGGTGAGGAATTATGGTAAAGTGATTTATGCTATTCCCTCTGAATCTCCGGCGATGTGCTCGGTTTGACAGGGTTTTCAGAAAAACCCACAGCAAAGCCGAATTACTTGTATAAGATGGGTAAGTGCCAGTTCAACAGTTTGTGGCTCCAAAATGAACAATTAAATGAATGGTAGAAGCTTGTGGATGGAAACATATGAAGCTCACTGCACCTTCTTCAAGAAAACTTTGAAACTTGGATCATTGGGCATCAGTGAGTTGTCATCCCATGAGTTAGTTACTGAGATGCGTGTAATTCTGTACCTCTGATGTCTTTTGCCAGTATGGATATGAAATGGGTCTTAAATTGTATTCACTATGGTCTTAGAAAAGTCTTAAAAAGTCTTAAATGTGACTTGGTGCAACCTGCAGAAACCCTGGTACAGTATAAATACAGAATATTGTAGTAAAATATGAAAATCAGAGTCAGATTACTTCCCAGAGGAGACATTGTGTCAGTTACAGTTTCCCACATTGCAGAAAAAGATAAAAATTAATTTGGGAAATAGGATTAAGAATCATAACAATAAAGTTTCAATATGAAAAAATCCAATATAATTTAAAAAAAACTGCATAAATAGCACAGCACTAAATGACTATGTTAAATTATATTATTGCATTTGAACAACTGTTTTTCATGAACAATTTTTCATGTCAAAATCACAGCAAAAATATCGAAAACATTTGAGCCATCTATGAAGCCAAAATAATTACAAGAGTTTCAAGGAGATCTTAAAACAAGATTCGCCCCAAAACTAGAATAAAATGAACACCAGAGTCCTGGAAACCCATGCTGTGCAGACGCCTGTGAGAAAAAGATGAAAATCTCTGTGAAAGTCTGAGCTGCTCTGT
Organism: Pseudochromis fuscus; assembly: GCA_900323345.1. Taxonomy (NCBI): domain Eukaryota; kingdom Metazoa; phylum Chordata; class Actinopteri; family Pseudochromidae; genus Pseudochromis; species Pseudochromis fuscus. Next base: position 2,395 of record OOFC01023923.1, on the reverse strand, counting down.
GCCTGCAGCCTGTCTGTAAGAAACTACTGTAAAGGGTGATGAGCTATGCACTCCACTGAGAGTCCAATGCTTTTATTAGCTGGCAACCTGTCAGTCTGCTCACTGCCCTGCTGCAGGGGGGATGATAAATCTCTCCAGACCAAAGTTTATGTACCGGCAGATTACATCCACTTCTCCATACTCGCAGTGTCTCAGTGTGTGTGTGTGTGTGTGTGTGTGTGTGTGAGAGACAGAGAATAAGCTTGTGTGCATGAAAGGAAAGGGTTTGGCTGTGTGTAGGCATAGCTATATATACAGGCGGTGAATAATGGAGATACTGAACAAACATAACCCGACGAGCCATCAGCAAGTAAGAAGCAGGGTCATTGTTCACCTTCAGTGGTCCACTCCTCCTCCTCACCACGTCTGGTTTGCTGTCATGCAGGTTTATGTGTTCTGGATGAGACGTGAGCGTCTGTGTCTGGGGAGGATTAGCAGATCTCTACACACCCTTTATACAATGAGGATTAATATTTGTTTAGATCTGACTTGAACAGTGTTCAAAAAGCTACTTGAGTTCACACAGCAGTGTTTATAATCTATTTTAAAATGGAAAACCACTTGTCTTTGCTATTATATGACCCCCAAAGGGCAATAATCACATTGCACTGACTTGAATTTGGCATCAGGGAAGTTATTAGTCATTAGTGGTTTATGGCTCCTAAAAATAACTTGCCCTCATATCTTGTTAGTTAATTATTTATGAATAAATAAAGGATAATCAGGATTGTATGGGTGGTTTCGGATTTCAATGACAGTAGCCAAACAGCTGACAAACACTCACATCGTGATCCTTTTTCTTCTTTGTCTCACTTCAAACCAGCTACAGAAATTTATGTTGTGAAATATCAAGAAGTGAAAAGAATAATTTACCAGAAGTCAGTGTAGTTGTGTAGCAGCCAAGAAAACATATTTCAGGGCCTTTAGGGAGTTTACACATCATAATGTTGATTCAAGAAATCTAAATCAAGTATGTTGAGTGAATTATTATATTTTAATTTGTAATGTGTGTAATCTTGTCTTAGTCTGTAAAAAAAAAATACAAAAATCTGTGTTGTGCTTTGAAAAAGAAAATCTAACACTTGTGTTGTTTTGTAGCAACAAGGGAATGTAGACTATTTGCTTCTTGACTCGTGCAAGCAAGTTTACGCATTTTGAAATCTTTCTTTTTATCATCAAATGTATTATGAGCACAAAGAGTGAAATACTGGTGGACGTTCTGTTAGTGAGACTTTTTAACAGATGTAAAATATTGGATTTTTATTTTGTAATTTTCTTTTAAGCAATTTATTTGACAACATTCTATTAAAAGGTGCAATATTGGCGTGTGTGTGTGTGTGTGTTTGATTCAGTCTGGAGTCTGGAGTTCAGCTCAATGCTTAGAGGAAATTTTTAGCAAACCTATTTTAAACATTACAAAGTTGCTAAAGTTTCATATTACAGTGAATAATCATTTATTGTTTAATTACCAGCTGCAGCTTTAAAAATGAATACACAGAGATAGCAGATATCCTCTGAAGCTGACACTTAGTGCTAATTGGCATTTAACTCTGCCTTTGTATTTCTGATTTCACTACTTCAAAGTTAATCACTTCAAAGTTGCATTTAATCCTGTTCATTTGTCCCTCCCACCACTTCATGCTGCACATTTGTTTTGCTGCTGCTTCACATTCATGTGCACAGTCACAGAGTATCCTTGTACACCTGCTCACCTTATGCGCTGTAGTTCCTGTTCGTGAGTGTTAATGATCCACCTCAGATAAAGCTGCATTATCAGGAATCCAGCCTCCCGTGGGAGGCGTGTTTTCACCGCTCATTAGACAGAGATACACCTTGCTTGCTTAGTATGTGACTCTTAGGTGTTACGCTCTTTTATTACCACTGCACTGTGTGTTTAGGTGTGTTTAAAGTGTAAAATGTATCAAGGGAATGTCTTGTCATTCTCCATTAAATCCAAATCATGATAAGAGGTTGTCACTTTCCTGGTGCACGTATTTAAAGTGAGACAGACAATAGTGTGTAATAGAATTGGATTTTCTTCTACACACACACACACACACACACACACACACACTAAAGTATTCACAAATATTGGTAAGTGCATCCACACACTGCATAGGCACAGTCACCTCCATTATCCATTAGCAGAAAGAAACAATCAGCTGCAGAGTGCATTCTCCTCTTAAGAAAAGAGCTGACAAAACATTTTGCCCTCTAAAGCTGCTGCACTGACACACACAGGCACACACACACACACACACACACACACACACACACAGAGTTAATCAAAGAAAGGCACAAAACAGAAATAGAGTTTGTATTTTTCATATGCAACACATGCTTTCATGTTGCCAAT